>PVKV010003731.1:0-10415 GCA_004027835.1 Alouatta palliata | reverse complement strand
CCTTGCGGGCTTTTCATCCTCCCTTTTGATAGCTCTGCAGCAGATGTTATGTCCCCAAACAAACGTGCTGGAATTCCTCTCCGGGAACATAAAGGCCTCTTCACAGGAAGCGAGCTTTCGAGGGAGGACTCTTTGGCTTATCAATGAAATGGCTTATGATGGGCACAAAAAATACTTTGGGTGAATCTCAAAAAAAAAAAAAAGCAAAAACCAAAACCGCTTTACGTGTTTTCCAGCAGGAGAGAGGAATGGGAGAGCTCACTCCCGGCTTCTGGATTCCACAGAGCTTCCTCACTACGGAGCTGAGACAACCAGAAACTCTCTCTTAAGGGTGTGTGTGGGCACGCGCGTGCGCATATGTGCCTGGGTGCACGTGTGCGCCCACACAGCTGCTTTCCACAGCCACTGAGCTTCTTCCCTGGCTCGCTGATGGGAAAGATGGGAAAATGAGTAAGATGACATTTCCCAGCTGTCTTCAGCATTCTGGCTTTTCCAGCTCTGAGCTGCCTCCTCTGCAGCCGGGAAAGCGGTGCTGGTCCGCCGGCCAGGCCTCGCTAACTCTGGCTTCAAGAGGCGCAGAGGTGTGTGTGTGTCCCTGGCAGGTATTGCGGTGACTTCCACAGCATCTCTGGAAGGCCCCACCCAAAACACCCCCCGCCCCCAGGCCTCTGTGATTCCAACAGGAGAGACTCATTCCCTGAGGTTCTTCTAGAAAGTTTTTCTTTTTTTCCTTTCTCTCTCTTTTCTTTTTAGACAGGATCCCGCTCTGTCCCTCAGGCTGGAGTGAACTGGTGCGATCTTAGCTCACCGCAGCCTCGAACGCCTGCCTCAAGTGATCCTCCCACCTCGGCCGCCCAAAGCACTGGGGCCACAGGCGTCACAACCTCACGGGCTACGATGCCTTTCTGAAATGCACAGGCTGCTGGCAGGGCCGTAGTGGGCACTCGGGCTCTGAGGCCATTCACCCACCTCATGCCCCCTCCACCTCGGCCCTGGCGCTGCCAAAGGCCCTTGGGCCCTCCCCGCCCAGAACGGTGGGAGGATCCTCTCCTCCGAGCTCTTCCTCCCGGACCCGACGCTCCTCTCGCTGCTGCAGGCCCCTCTCGGAGGGTCCGGGGAGACACGTGGGGAGGGGAAGAGACCGCTCCCGGGGGTGGGGGGAAAGGGCGAGGCAGAGACAGCTCCCCCGGACCTCACCATTTCGTGTGTAGGACGACTTTCTAAAATGGCTTAGTTTAAAAACCAAACAGATCCCAAAGCCTCCCTGCTTTTTATAGAACATCAGTCCCTGCTTCCAAATTAGCAACCCTTAATCTCCTGCCGCTCTAGTTCTGAGGGGCCCTAAGCTGCTGGGTGAGGACTCAGCCCTGCGTCAGCCAGCGGGGCGGGGACGCGGGCGGAGGCGGGAGGTGACCCGGGAGGGACGAGGGCGGGGCGAGGAGGGGACCGAGGGCTGGGGGAAGGGGTGGCGGGGAGGGGACTAAGGGCGGGAGCTGAGGGGAGAGGACCGAGGGGGCTGGGGGTGATATCCAGTGGAGGTGGCTTCGAGGGGAACCCCGAGATGGGGAGGGCAGGGAGGAGGCCGAAGGTAAAGAGTTGGGGTGAGGGGATCCTAGGGGGCTCCCTGGCTTCGGCCCAGGGTGTTCATGTCCTGGGGCCCCCCATAACCAAACATTACAAATTGGGTGGTCTAAAAACAAACGTATTTCTCACCGTTCTGGAGGCCAAAAATCCAAAATCCAGGTGTCGGCAACACTGGCTCCCAATGGAGGCTCTGAGGGAGGACCTCTTCCAGCCTCTGCCCAATGCTGGCAGCCAGGCCAGCCTCGGCGCTCCTGCTGTGGTCGCACAGCTCCGTCTCTGCCGCCACCGCCACAGGGCCTTCTCCCCTGTGTCTGTCTTCAAGTGCCCCTTCTCATAAGGATGCCAGTCATAAGGGTGAGGAACCCCTGTTCCAGAATGATCTAATTTTAACTAACCCCATCTGCAAAGACCCTATTTTGAAATAAGGCCACATGCTGAGATATGAATGGACATGAGTTTTGAAGGGACTTATTCAACCCAGCACACCCAGTATCAGGACCACCCGCAGGTGCGGACCGAAAGCCTGCTGATTCCCTCTCACTGCATCCAACAGTGGGGTTGTGCCAAGAAAAGGCCTCCCCTTTAGATGGGAAGGAGTGAAGATGTCATGAAACTGAGCCACCTAATGGGTGGTGATGGGAACAGGCCCCTCAGCAGCCTCCCTCCACCAGGGCAGTCCTCCCTGGCTCTCTGTAATGACCACACCTTCCCCCAACCCGCAGGGGACTTCATTCCCTTAGCCCTACCTCAAGAGATAGAGCCCCCACCTTCAGAACTCCTCCCTCCTTTAAATGACATTAAATGATTATATCATATGTGCTCCTTGTGCAAAACTAGGACAAATTGCCAACTTACACATATGGTCCATGATCCCACCACTCCCAGCATTTTAATGAACCTCTTTTTAGCCATACACATTCTTATTTTTATTTATTCATTTATTTATTTGTTTGTTTATTTATTTGAGACAGAGTCTCACTCTGCTGCCCAGGCTGGAGTGCAGTGGTGAGATGTCAGCTCACTGCAACCTCCACCTCCTGGGTTCAATCAGTTCTCCTGTCTCAACCTCCCGAGTAGCTGGGATTACAGGCATGGGCCACCACACCCAGCTAATTTTTGTATTTTTAGTAGAGACAAGGTTTCACCATGTTGGCCAGGCTTGTCTTGAACTCCTGACCTCAAGTGATCCACCCGCCTCAGCTTCCCAAAGTGCTAGGATTACAGGCATGAGCCACTGCGCCCAGCCAGCCATATACCCGTTTTAAGTTATCCTTTGGACCTCAGATGGACAGAATTGTAATCACCTCCCTCAGTCCACCACACACCACGGTTTGCACACACATTGCTCTTTTTATTTCACTTATTTGTCTGGTAACATGTGTCCAAATAGGATGCAGCAGCCGTGAGAACTCCTGTTTGTCTTTCGTGTTATGCGTTGCTCAAAGCATGTATTTATTTAATCCCCCAAACCCCTAACTGTGCTATACTGTGCTGGAGTCAGCCCCAGCTGGCTTGTGAGGGTGACTTAAGTTTTCAGAAATTCTGTGAATAGGTTGGTAAGTCATTGGAAGCATGATGCTGGTCATTATGGGAGTATTTGCTATGGAAGTCAGCAGGTGCAATACATCAGGGCTTTTTGCATCAAAAGCCCCCTAAATGCCACCCTTCGGCCTGTGGGATTTGTACTCTTGCAGTTTCTGTTTAACCGATGAAGAAACCAGCACTGGTTTTTGTTGCAATTGCAACAAAAGCAAAATTTGACAAGTGAAATCTAATTAAACTAAAGAGCTTCTGCACAGCAACAGAAACTGTCATCCAAGTAAACAGACAACCCACAGAATGAGAGGAGAAAACTTTTGCAATCTATCCTTCTGACAAAGGTCTAATATCCAGAATCTACAAGGAACTTCAACAAATTTACAAGAGAAAAACAACTCCATTAAAAAATGGGCAAAGGAGATAAACAGACACTTCTCAAAAGAAGACATACATGCGGCCAAGAAACATATGAAGAAAGCTCAACATCACTGGTCATTAGAGACATGCAAATCAAAACCACAGTGAGATTCCATCTTACGCCAGTCAGAATGGTGATCATTAAAAAGTCAGGAAACAACAGATGCTGGTGAGGCTGTAGAGAAATAGGAATGCTTTTACACTGTCGTTGGGAATATAAATTAGTTCAACCATTGTGGAAGACAGTATGGTGATTCACCAAAGACCTAGAACCAGAAATACCATTTGAGCCAGAAATCTCATAACTGGGTACATATCCAAATGAATAGAAATCATTCTGTTATAAAGATACATGCACACATATGTCATTGCAGCACTAGTCACAGTAGCAGAGGCATGGAATCAACCCAAACGCCCATCAGTAATAGACTGGATAAAGAAAATGTGGTACATACACACCAAGGAATACTATGCAGCCATAAAAAGGAATGAGGTCGTGTCTTTTGCAGGGACACAGATGGAGCTGGAAGCCATTATCCTCAGCAAACTAAGGCAGAAACAGAAAACCAAACACTGCATGTTCTCACTTATAAGTAGGACCTGAACAATGGGAACATATGGACACAAGGAGGAGAACCACCCACACTGGGGCCTGTTGGGGGGGCAGGGGGAGGGAGAGCATCAGGATAGATAGCTAATGCATGCTGGGCTTAACACCTAGGTGATGGGTGATCTATGCAACAAACCACCATGGCACACGTTTACATATGTAACAAACCTGCACTTCCACACATGCAACCCAGAACTTTAAGTTAAAATAAATTAAATCGAAAATTTTAAAACCCAGTCATACTGGATTATGAGGTCCACCTTATTCCAGCATGATGTCATCTCAACAAATTACACCTGCAACAATCTGATTTCCAAATAAAGTCACATATTGAGGTACTGGGACTTAGGACTTACCAGATGAATTTTGGGGGCACACAATTCAGCCCATAGCCCGGAGCAATCCAATCCTGTCTCCCACTCCCTCGGCTTCCTCAGGTTGCCGTGCGAGACGGTGGCACGAGAAGAGGCTGGCTGGACGTGCTCAGCCCTGTTGTCACTCTCCAGCCTCCCACAGACACCCTGCATTCATTCATTTACTTGGTCGCAGTACAGCATTCTGGATTATTTTTTCTTGGTAGAAATAAAGCTAATTAAAAAGTCGTTTGGGCCACAGGATATTTATTTACACCTGAAACTTTGACCTCACACTCTTCCCACACGTTTGACATGAGAAAGGCTGTCATGTAACTGTCCTCAGGGCTGCTGAACCATAATTCTGCTATATCCTCTCAAGAAGAGAAAGGAATTGAACAGATGGACCCTTCATCTGTTTCTTATTAACACAACATTAATTTCATCATGACAAAAATTTCACATCTATTAATGTCTCTTCCAACAGTTCCTAACTCACATTCTCTCTAAGTAGTGCAGAGAGCAACACAGCACTTTCCTTCAGTGAACACACCAGCAGAGAAATTTCCTTAAGTTAGTGTTCTGTTTGCTCAGTCACAACCTTAGATGCGTAAGTTTCTTTTTCTTTGGTGAGGAAAAGAAGGTGGCGGCCTTTACCGTGACAAATTTTGGCTCCCACTCTCCTGTCTCCACCAAAAGAAAAAGAAAACCTCGTGCATGTAAGGTTGTGACTGAGCAAATAGACCATCACCGACCACTCGTGGGTTCTTCACTGATAGCTTTCCATGAAGGAGATGGAGGGAGCTGTGGCTCACGCCTGCAATCCCAGGACTTCCGGAGGCCGAGGCAAGAGGGTTGTTTGAGCCCAGGAGTTCGAGACCAGCCTGGACAGCAAAGCAAGATATCATCTCTACCACACACACAAAAAAATGTTTTAAATGAGCGGGGCATGGTGGTGCATGCCTGTGGTTCCAGCTACGCAGGAAGCTAAGGTGTGAGGATGGCTGGAGCCCAGGAAGTCAGGACTGCAGTGAGCCGTGTTAACACCACTGCACTCCAGCCTACGTGACAGAGGGAGATCCTGTCTTAAAAAAAAAAAAAGGTAAAGAAATTATGATTCAGTCTCATTATGTGCAAGGTGGAGTTTGCGCTATGGGAGAGATCAGTGCTGGGGAGTCAAATCTGCTCAACTAGCTGTGTGACTTTGGGCAAATTACTCAACCTCGCTGAGACTTGGGTTCAAAAAATATCAAAGAGAGAGAATAAAATTTCCTTGTCAAAGTGGGTGTGGGAATTAAATGAGGTGATGTAGGTGGAATGTCTCGGGCACAGCAGACACAGGCTAAAAACCAGATTCCTTTTGCCCCCTCCCAGAACAGAAAATCTAAACAAGCACCCAATCCCTTCTCCTGCTGCCTATGAGAAAATTAGGTCCTCCTCCCATGAGTCATTTGTCAATTCAGACTTTTCTTATATATATGTGTGTGTATTATATTTCTATTTTCTTGAGTCAGGGTCTCACTCTGTTGCCTGGATTGGAGTGCAGTGGCACGGTCTTGGCTCACTGCAACCTCCACCTCCCATGTTTAAAAGATTCTCCCACCTCAGCCTCCCAAGTAGCTAGGGTTACAGATGCCCGCCACCACATCCAGCTAATTTTTTGTATTTCAGTAGACATGGGGCTTCACTATGTTGGCCAGGCTGGTCCCCAACTCCTGACCTCAGGTGATCTGCCCGCCTTGGCCTCCCAAAGTGCTGGGATTACAGGCATGAGCCACCATGCCCCACCCAAGTTTTTTTTTTTTTTGAGATGGAGTCTCCTTATGTTGCCCAGGCTGGAGTGCAGTGGTGCCATCTCAGCTCACTGGGTTCAAGCGATTCTCCTGCCTTGATCTCCCGAGTAGCTGGGATTATAAATTCGTGACACCAGGCCCAGCTAATGTTTGTATTTTTAGTAGAGACAGGGTTTCACCATGTTGGCCAGTCTGGTCACAAACTCTTGACCTCAGGTGATCCGCTTGTCTTGGCCTCCCAAAGTGCTGGGATTATAGGCATGAGCCACTGTGCCCAGACCCCAACTTTTTTTTTTCTTTGAAACAGAGTTTTGCTTTTGTTGCCCATGCTGGAGTGCAGTGGCATGATCTCGGCTCACTGCAACCTCTGCCTCCCAGGTTCAAGCGATTCTCCTGCCTCAGCCTCCCAAGCAGCTGGGATTACAGGCACGCACCACCATGCCCAGCTAATTTTTGCATTTTTAGTAGAGACGAGTTTCACCATGTTGGCCAAACTGGTCTCGAACCCATGACCTCAGGTGACCCACCCTCCTTGGCCTCCCAAAGTGCTGGGATTACAGGTATGAGCCACAGTGCCCCGCTGCCTTAGTGCATTTTAAGTCAGAAACTAAACGTTAGAGCTATCGATTCCAGAATTCTCTCAAGATGAGAATTATCAGCCTTTAAGTCCGTGGTTCTTCCCACCCTTTCTCTAAATGAATAGACTCAGCTGAAGTTTGAAGTGCATTTGGTATCCAGGTAGGCTGCCACATAGCACTTGCCATGTTGAACAAAGGAAAGCCTGTGTGTGAGGTTGATCCGTGTCTGCTGCTAGAAGTCCATCCACCAAAGCAGAGGGTCTCATGTGTCCCATATGCTGAGAAACCCAGCAGTCACAGGTTGCTGGCCTTGCTTCCGTTGCTGGACGATGCCATCAGGCACGCAGGCTTTTTCCTGTCTTTGCCAGGTTGGCTCGTCATCCCCAGGTTGGCTCAGTTTCCTCTTCATTTCAAAAGGGCTGCTGTAGCTCCAGACATCATGTCTATCTTCAAGACAGTAAGTGGGAGAAGAGGAAGCTGTGGCTATGTCTGTGTGTTTTATCGAGAAAGATAAAGATTTTGCAGAAGTCAGTTGACTTCTGCTTCTATTCAGTGAGCCCCTGGCAGCAAGGAGGATGAGTTTTGCAGGATGGAATGAAGGTTCTCTTGGTAAGACAGAGAGGAGTGGTTTTTGGATGGACTGACCATGGGTCTGCCATAGAAACTCAGAGTGACATGGATGCCATTGTTCAGGAGGAGACAGTGAATGCATCCTGGCGTGGTAAGAACAAGCGCCAGGTAAGAACAAGCGCCAATCCTATACCTGTACCTCTGCCAGTCAGGGGCCTCTGCTACTTGCGTGAAGACAGAGAAGAAAGTGGGAAATGGTTAGCACACACCAACAAACTGATTCCTTTATAAAGCAAGGATAGTCTCATGTCTTTTGGGAGACATTACCTTGATAGTTCTGGTATACAGTACTTGTATATTTGTATAAAAGCATATGACTGGTTGAAAGGGAAAAAAAAGAACAGAGAATTTCTTTCTCGAGGTGGCAAGGGAAAAAAAGTTCCAGCCTGGTTCAGTGGCTCACGCCTGTAATCCCAGCACTCTGGGAGGCCGAGGCGGACGGATCACGAGGTCAGGAGTTTGAGACCAGCCTGACAAACATGGTGAAACCTTGTCTTTACTAAAAATACAAAAATTAGCCAGGCATGGTGGTGCACACCTGTAATCCCAGCTACTCAGGAGGCTGAGGTAGGAGAATTGCTTGAACCCGGGAGGCGGAGGTTGCAGTGAGCTGAGACCGCACCCCTGCATTCCAGCCTGGGAGACAGAGCAAGACTCTTACTCAAAAAAAAAACAAAGTTCCTAGATTTTCCCATCTGAATGAATGTCTTCATGGGTTATCTTGGCAAATAATACTTCTAGAACAATACAGGTCCCTTTGCCCAAGATGTCTGTGTTATACCCACCAAATTCAGGCAAAGAGTCCCTTATAAAAATCAACTGGATTGCTTTAAAATCATTCCTCATTTTTCACCTAAAAATACCTTATCCAAATTGGCTCACCTGCCTTGTGCCCCTGACTCAGCTGTGAGTGACTTGGCTGTTTCTAGAATTCAAATCAACCTTCTGAGAATGAAGTTTGTTTTATTTTGTTTATTTGTTAATGGAAATATGTGCAAAACAATTTGCCATGAGGTTTGAAAGCAGTTCAAGTGTTAGGGACACGGAGGTTTGCATCTGGTCTCTCAAGGTGACTCCTTTTTGGGACCTTTGCATTCTGAAGGTCGAATGCCCCTCCTGGGCTACAGGGGGAGGCCTGCACAAGGCGAACCACACACTCAGGCCCACATGCCCAGGGGAGAAAAATGTAGAAGGTGAATCAGTGCCTGAAGCAGCCTCATAGAATTCCCAAAGGAAAACAAAAAGAAGTGAGCTTCCTCCTGGGCAGGCTAGGTCCTCAAAGGCGCAGAGGTAGGAAGTGAGCTAAACTGCTTAACCATCGGCAATGAGGCTCCATGCCCAGCCCATCTGGCACCCAGAGCTGCTGGCAAATGGGGCCAATGACAGTGAGGTCAGTGACAGTACCGTCCCCTGGAAAAAACATGTGGGGAGGCTTGGCAATGGTCAGCCCCTGGCACAGATGGTGAGGAGGGCCGGGTGACAGATGCCGGGTGGGAAGGTGGGGGTGGGGAGGGGCAGCAGTCATTGCTTGTCACTTGCTCTCTTGGCTGTCTTCCCTCCTGCTTGTAGACTCGGGGTACTAAGCAGGTGTACGTACGCCTTGCAGGGCTGGTATTCACCATCACAGCCGCTGCAGGCTGGGACGTCTCAATTAGAAAAGTTTTAATGAGCTCTTCCTAACCGCCAGTGCCTTCCGTCCAGTGATTCATTTACTCTCAGCCCAAAAGGTTTACACTTGATCTTAGCCAAAAGGCCGAGAAGTGATGCCCAAAAGGCTTATTAAGTACTCGCTATGTGCCAACGACGGCGCAAGGATGCTTACACCATTTGGACACCAGAAGTGATGACAGAGATATAAATCTCTTTTTTTGGCCGAGCTGGAGAACAGTGGTGACTCGGATTCTTTGTAGGAAAACCCTCACATCCCTGTCTTTAATAAAGGCAGATGGCACGCAGCAGATCTGCAGCACAATAGGTGCTTATCATAAGAGGCATTTTCATCAAAGAATTTTCAAGGTCTTTAAAACTATTCAGCAGCCCCCTGGGGCATGGTCGTTTCAGGTGGCTGGATAACCTGTGCTTGGTGTCTAAGGCAGTCAGCCGTCAGCAGATACTGAAGGAAACCTGGCGATGTGAGAATTGTCATGATTTTGTCACCAGAAAAAGTGAACCTGAGGGTGGGAGGGCAAAGGAAAAGTTAAGCCAGAAGTGAAATCACACACCCATGTACACTCACACGGGGCAAATGCGATTCCACCTCCCTCCTGATGCACCAGCCCAGCCCTGCAGGTGAATGGGAGGCGGTGCGAGAGGATCCCCACCACCACCCCCATCCCCGGCACGGGCAGAACCCCTGGAAGAAAACTTGACTCTGCTTCCTTTTGTGCCCTTCCCATGTCTCCCACCCTGCTGCCCGCTGACGGCTAATGTGGGCTTGGATCATGATACTGTTTGGCTCTGTGTCCCCACCCAAATCTTGAATTGTCACTCCCATAATCCCAGTGGGAGGTCATTGAATCATGGGGACAGGTCTTTCCCCTGCTGTTCTCACAATGGTGAATAAGTCTCAGGAGACCTGATGGTTTTATGAAGGGCAGTCCCCCTGCACACTCTCTTGCCTGCCGCCATATAAGATGTGCCTTTGCTCCTCCTGCCCCTTCCGCCATGATTGGGAGGCCTCTCCCATCCTGCGGGACTGTGAGTCCATTAAACTCTTTTTCTTTATGAATTACCCAGTGTTGGGGATTTCTTGACGGCAGTGTGAAAGTGGGTTAATACAGGTAATGATCCCTGCCACAGCCTTGCTTGAGTGTGGCCTACTGGGCCCTTCATTGTCTAAATCTGGCTGACATCCGAGATTTGAGTGAGCATCTCCCACCCTTTCCGGGGGCCATCTCTCTCTACACACACA
>PVKV010003730.1:76170-139545 GCA_004027835.1 Alouatta palliata | reverse complement strand
TGTTACCCAGGCTGGAGTGCAGTGGCGCGATCTCGGCTCACCGCAACCTCCGCCTCCTGGGTTCAAGCAATTCTCCTGCCTCAGCCTCCCGAGTAGCTGGGACTACAGGCACGTGCCACCATGCCCAGCTAATTTTTGTATTTTTAGTAGAGACGGGGTTTCACCATGTTGACCAGGATGGTCTCAATCTCTTGACCTCATGATCCACCCGCCTCGGCTTCCCAAAGTGCTGGGATTACAGGCGTGAGCCACCGCGCCCGGCCCTGTCTGATTTTTTTGTAGTGAAACATTTAAATTACTTTCTCATTTACCTTTTGTGTATATTCTATAGTTATTTTCTTTGTGGTTACCATGGAGATTACATTTAGCATTCTAAAGTTATAATGCCCTAATGTTAATTTATATCAGCTTAACTTCAATAACATACAAAATCTCTCTTCCTTTAATAGTTCTCTCCTTACCCATTTTGGTTGTTGATGTCAAAATTACATTTTTATACACTGTATGCTCCAAAATTACAATTGATTTGAAATCATTAGTCTTTTAAACTATGTATAAATAAAATATGAAGTCCAAAATCAAAGTTAAAATAATGTTAGGTTTTAGACTAATAATTGTTGCTTTCTAAAGTATTAATTCCTTAAGATATGTAGCAAATAAGGAGTATATTTCAAAATTTTTGTTACAATAAAACTAGTTTTTATAATTGCCCATATACATACCCCATTGGGGTGTTTCCTTTGTCATGTGGCTTTAAGTTGTTGTGTAGTGTCCTTTCATTTCACCCTGCAGGAATTCACTGACCATTTCTTGGCTGGCAATTCTGGTAGTAACAAACACTCTCATAATTTTGTTTAACTGCAAATATCATAGTTTCCTCCTCACTTTTCTTGGACAGTTTTGCCAGATATGTCTGTCGGGGGGAAAAGGGGGAGGGACAGCAGGGGGTGGGGAGTTGGGGAGGGATAGCATGGGGAGAAATACCAGATATAGGTGATGGGGAGGAAGGCAGCAAATCACACTGCCATGTGTGTACCTATGTAACAATCTTGCATGTTCTTCACATGTACCCCCAAACCTAAAATGCAATAAAAAGTATATATATATATATATATAAAAAAATCCCAAATTACTAAAAAAAAAAAATTCTTATTTGAAAGTTTCTTTGGGATTTGAAACATATCTGCACACTACCTTCTTGTCTGTCAAGTTTCTGATGGGAAATTTACTGATAATCTTATTAGGAACATTTGTATGTGATAAGTTGCTTTCCTCTTGATGCTTTCAAAATTATCTCTGTCTTTGGCTTTTCAAAGTTTGATTGTAATGTATCTTTGTATGGATCTCTTTTTAACTTCATCATATTTGGAGTTTCTTCAGCTTTTTGGAAGTATATATGCATGTTTTCATCAAATTTGTAAAGGTTTTCACCATTATTTCTTTACATTTTCTCTTTTTTTCTTTTTCTGTTCTTCTAGGACTCCCACAAGGAGTATGTTTGTCTACTTGATGGTGTCCCACAGGTCTTTTTGACTCTGTTTCTCTTCAATCACTTTTCCTTCTGCTCTTCAGACACTGATTTTTCTTGTACTGTGATCAATTTTGTGGATTCTTGCTTCTGAAAGTTCGTATATGCCGTTAAATTCCTGTAATGTGTTTTTTTTTTTTAAGTTGCTGTACTTTTCAGCTTCAGGGTTTTTTTTGTTGGTTTGTTTTCTTGTTAATTGTTGTATGTTGTGTCTGTGCCTCAGTCGTAAACTTCACATCTTTTAAGATCTTTGGTTTTTTGACTGTGTCTTTCCCTGGGCATGCAGAGACATACTCTAATTTTCCCCATATATACCATTCCTTTTAAATGCCCTGTTTCTTACACTCTTGCTGCCCAAACAGAAAAAAGAAATCTAATGAGGGAGAATAAAGTATGCTAGACCTTTAAATTTCCTCAAAATCACTTGCAAAAAATAGAAGGTGAAGTAAGAATGACTTCCCATGTTTTTGTTTGTAACTCTGTGATCAGAAGCAGCAATCAGTGATCACAGCACAGATCACTAATATTTGAAGGGCAAAGTTCTTTTTGCCCTATCTGTCCTCTACAAGCTATGTTCAGGTTGCTCTAGGAACAAACTCACAGCTTCCTGCTACAAGGCTGGACATGGAGCATCAGTGGCTTCTGCTGTGCTAACATTAAAATTGATGGAAATTAACAATTAGCCTTCCAAGCCTTCCCCGGAAAGTTGTAAGTCCTCAGTATTTCTATAGTTCCAAAGTGGATACATCAGACAAACTCTGTCAGTGCAGTTTTTGTCTAGACAAGGATACAGATTTCTGTTGCTCCTATTCTTTATCATTTCCAGAATTATTCTTAACTAGGCTTTGAAGGTAAGCTGTATTTTTACCTTGTCATGCACTGCTTTATTCTTTTTTGCAATATGGGAAGGGGCACGGCAGAGACTTATGTTATTTCAGTTAGCATCTAGATTAAGGTATTATTTGCATGCACTTTTGGCATATGTCTTACTCCATAATACTGATGCAGGATTTTTTGTTCCTTAGTTCACCTAAAATCCATGTTCTTGTCTTATGACCAGGAAAAATTAGGCTTGTGGACACACTGAAGGGTGAGCAGGGAGGATTGATTAGGCAAAAGAAAGCTCTTAGCAAAGATAGAGGGAGGTTCTACCAATAGGCTCCCACCTCACTGACTGAATACCAGGCCACCACACATGAACTGCAGAGGCCAGGCTCCTCCCACTGCATAAGGTGTGAAATCCTGGTGGCTCCACCCATTCCCCCAGTGCATGTAGGCCTCCAATCTGTAGTAGGCATGCCCCTGTAAGACTTTGTGCAGGTTCCCTTATTTGGAAAAGAAAAAAAAAAAAAAAAAAAAAAAAAAACATGTGGTGTAAACACCTGCCAGGCAGGTTAGAGATTTTCCAGGGACCTTTCTTTATCTACTTAGGCATTAGTCTGCCTTTTGCATCTATCAATACTGTAAAAATAAAATTTAATAATTTATAGAAATATCAGTCTTAAAACATAATGATCATCTAAAAACTTTTTTTAGTTATTGTTGAGACAGTGCCTTGAGTGCAGTTGTACAATCTTGGCTCACTGCAACCTCCAACTCCCAGGTTCAAGTGATTCTCGTGTCTCAGCTTGCCAAGTAGCTGGGATTACAAGCACGTACCACCACACCCAGAAAATTTTTGTATTTTTACCAGAGATAGGGTTTCGCCTTGTTGGCTGGGCTGCTCTTGAACTCTTGGCCTCAAGTAATCCACATGCTTGAGCACCCCAAAGTGCTGGGATTATAAGCATGAGCCACTATACCCAGCATAAAACTTTAGTATAGCTATATTACTAACTAGATTACAGTCAGAAAATACCAAATAACAGACTACTTTTTCAAATTAAGAAACAGGCAAGTTACTATTAAAATGAAATTTGATTTTGATTTTTTTTCTCTACGTATTTAACATTTGTTTCACACAGTTAAAATTTTAGTTAATTGAAATAAACAAATGTGTAAGATTATAGAAATGCAATTAACATTAGAAATCACCCAGGTTAGGCTTCTCAATTTATCAATGAAAAACAAACGAGGACAGATGTTAAAATATTCCTATAGTGTGTGCACAGATGCACAGAGACACACACACACTGTAAAAGTATATGGTTATTTCTCAGAAATTCTAACTCTGGCATCTATTCAAGAGCTCTTTTTTATCACACACCATTGATTATAGTTTTAGATAACAAGTAGAAAATTACGTGTGTCAAATGCAGGGTATGGTTTAAATAGAAAAAAAGAGAAATAACATCAAACAGAGAAGAAAATAAAAATCTGTCACTAACATACATCAAAACATCTGATTATTTTGAGTAGGTAGCCTACCATACGGCAGACTGAAAATAAATGTTTAATCATAGTAACAATCACAATAAAAAGAGCAACAAATAACAATAATTAAGGCAATCTACCACTGATTGATTTATCTTCCTTAAAATTAGAATAAATGTGAGCCCACTACCAGACAGGGCTGTTGAAAGGTGTGACAAAACACTGAAATTTCTGAAAGACAGCATGTGGTAAATAATTATTAAAATATTTTTATTATATGTTGTTACTGTTATATATGTGTGTATGTATATATACATACACACAATACATACACACACACACACACACTCTCTCTCTCTTATTTTATTTGTAAAAAAACTCCTTACAGATGACAAATATTTATACCACTTTATTTATGGTTTTATCTTGTTTTGTTTGCTTTTATTTTTCTCATATGTTCTTCATGGGGTGCATGGGTTTAACATTACTGAAACAATTACCATGGGTGTTCATGTTGGAGCCAATTTGGAGGTAGGTATAGAGCTTAATACAGTACAGCTGGCGGCAGAAAGTCAATCTCACCAGGCAAATTAGACTACTACAACTCTGAAATGAAACAGAATCTAGAAAACTAAAGCCATAGAAAAAGCAGGGATGTGGGGTTGGTGGGGAGAGTTAGGTGCAGTGGGAGGAATATAGATTCTTGGATGCTGCCAAATGTTGGAAACAATAAGAACTGAAAGTATTATAGAGATTCTGCCCTTAACATTTTTACTAACATTGGTTTTCTCACATGCATTCATCTATTTAACACCCTATCCTCCTATTAACCTGTCTCATTTTTCAAATGTCCGAAACAACTTGCATACATCAGTATACTTCCCCTTAAATATTGAGCTGCATGCCTCTTTTGAAAGATCAGGTTGACTTTTCAGTAGTCAAATATTTTCTCAATTAAATTTTTTAAAGTTATTGGACTATTTTGTGTTCTGAAATTATATATAGATATGCGGTAAAGTTCTTGGCTACAGGATATCATATTTTTCTTTAAGAATTTAATAGGCACATTTCAAGATTAAATTTTAGTTACAGTTAACTTGACAACCTTATAATTAAGGACGTTCATGGCCACGTGTGGTGGCTCATGTCCGTGATCCAAGCACTTTAGGAGGCTGAGGTTGGCAGATCACATGAGACCAGGAATTTGAGAACACCCTGGGAAACATGGCAAAATCCACCTCTACCAAAAATACAAAAGGCCCAGTGTGGTGATGAGCATCTGTAGTCTCAGCTACCTAGGAGGCTGGGGTGAGAAGATTACTTGGGTCCAGAAGGTCAAGGCTTCACTGAATCATGGTCCAGCCACTGCACTCCAGCCTTGGTGACAGAGTAAGACCTCCTGTCACATACCAAAAAAAGAAAAAAAACCCAGATATTTATGGTGCTATAAGGTAAATAAGAATTACTTTATTAACATCAACTAAAATGTATGAATAGTTCCACCAACCTATTGAATTTTCTAAATGGTTTATAATAATTTACTTATTTCCTCAAAATCTCTGTGAATAAAATTTGGCAGAAGTCAATTCAATTTTACTTATGTGACAATTAAGGCAGAGAAAGAAAATATAGAGTTTGTAGTTCAGTGGTTGGAGAATTTCAGACTTTGGACTAGAACCTAAAATCTGCATCATGGAAACCTGGAAATAATTCACTTCATGTAAGGTAACATACATGTACATAAACAATGTATAGTATATAAAAACACATAGCCTAACAACCATCTAACAGAATAAAGAAATGCTCTCTAGTTGTATAAACCAGATAATTTTTAGGACAAGCTTAGTTTCAAAATATTAAACAAAACTTTACCTACAGCATTATGCACATTCTATTTTGTATATTAATTACTTGAATACAAGTTATATTTTCCTTGTTGGACTATACATTCCCTGAAAGTGAGGGAAGTAAAAGGAACTAATTGTTATTGGTCACCTGGTTTTAACAGATGTTTAGTACAGATTACACTAATTTCAACTTACTTGAAACAGTTGCTATTATGTTCTTTTCCAAATAAGAGGTTTGTTGGTCAGAGGTTAAATAATACGGTCAAAATTATATATGAAGGAGGTGGAGCTAAATGGCCAAATAGAAGACCCCACACTGATCATCCCCACTGCGCACCAATTTAACAACTGTCTACACAGAAAAAGTACCTTCATAAGAACCAAAAATCAGGTGAGCACTCACACTACCTGGTTTTGACTTCATATTGCTGAAAGATGCACTGAGGAGTGTAGAAGCCGGTCTTGAATCACCAATGCCACCCCTCGCCTATCCCCTGAAGCAGCCACATGATACAGAAAAGAACTCTGCTTGGCACATGGAGAGGACAGGGATTGTAAGACGTTGCATTGAATTGAGTGCTTCCTTTTCACAGCAGAAAGCAAAACTGGGCTGACCTTAGCTGATGCCCACCCAAAAAGGCAGTATTTAAACCTGCCCTAAACAGACGGGAATCACTAATCCCATGGTTCTGAACTTGAGTTCCAGCATCACTTGCCACCATGAGTTAAACTACTCTGGGGCTCCAAATAAACTTGAAAGACAGTCAAGTCTGCAAGACTACAACTCCTAGGTGAGTCCAAGTGCAGAAATGGGCTCAAAGCCACACCAGCTGGTGTGGCTAAGGAATTGCTTGTGCCCCACCATTCTCACAACCCCATGCTGCATACCTTGTGGCTTCAAAAGAGACCTTTTCCTTTCTGTTGAATGGAGAGAAAATAAGACGTTATCATTTGGATACCAGCTCAGCCACAAAAGGACAGAGCACCAGTCAGAGTCATGAGACTCATTTTCCAGGCCGTAACTCCAATACGACATTTCTAGATACACCCTGGGCCAGAGGAGATGCTGCTACCTTGAAGGGAAGGACACATCACCTGCAACTAAAGAACCCTTGGTTCCTGAACAACAAGCATCAATACCCAGGTAGGCATGTTGTGGGCATTGGGTGAGATTTTGAGACTAGCTGTCTTCAAAATGAAAGACTCAGCACATTCCCAGCTGTTGTAGCTATAGGAAAAATTTCTTCTACTTAAGAAAATTGGAGGGAAGAGTAAAGAATATTTTGCCTTGCACCTTAAAAATTAGCTCATTCGGTGGCTCACGCCTGTAATCCCAGCACTTTGGGAGGCCGAGGCGGGTGGATCACGAGGTCAAGAGATCGAGACCATCCTGGTCAACATGGTGAAACCCCGTCTCTACTAAAAATACAAAAATTAGCTGGGCATGGTGGCACGTGTCTGTAGACCCAGCTACTCGGGAGGCTGAGGCAGGAGAATTGCTTGAACCCAGGAGGCGGAGGTTGCGGTGAGCCGAGATCGCGCCATTGCACTCCAGCCTGGGTAACAAGAGCGAAACTCCGTCTCAAAAAAAAAAAAAAAAAAAAAAAAAATTAGCTCATTACAGAGGTGTGGAGCACTAAGCCAGCTCTTGGGGCTCCTGATTCCAGGTCTTGGCTCTTGGTTCTTGCATGGTATTTCCGGACTTGCCCTGTGCCAGAGGGGAGCCCACTTCCCTGAAGGGTGAGTTTCATGCCAGGCAGCATTCACCACAGCTGACTTAAGGGTGCTTGGGACTTAAATATATCAGCAGCAACCTGGCAATACCCTCCATGGGCCAGTGGTGGCAGTGACCATGGGTAAAGCTCTTCTGCCTGCGGAAAGGGGAGGGAAGAGTGGGAAGGACCGTGTCTTGTGATTGGAGTGTCAGCTTAGCCAGAGTAAAATAGAATAGCAGGTAGACTTCTAAGGTGTTTGACTCCAATCCTGGCTCTTGGACAGAATCTCTGGAACTACACAAGACCTGGGGAAATTTACTTTCTTTAAGGGAATGACATAAGCCTCGCTGGCTTCAGTGCCTGCTGATTGTACATCACCAGGGTCTTGAGCAAACATAGGCAGTAGCTAGATATTGATTACAGTAGCCCTTGCGTGAAACCCAGTGCTGTTCTGGCTTCAAGTCTAACTCAGCACAGTGACCCAGTGAAGGCAGCCTCAGGGGTGCTTGTGTTACTTCACTTCCACCTCTGAACAGAGAGAGAGAATCCATTTGTTTAGGAGAAAGTAAGAGAACAAGAGCCTTTGCCTGGTGTTCCAGAGAATTCTTTCAAATCTTATTTAAGGCTATCAAGATGGTACCTCTAGAAGTTTGCCAGAACCACGGCATTACTGAGGTTAGTATGACCCCTAATACAGATACAAGTTAGAATACAAAACCCAAGTCATTTATAATACTAGGAAAGCCTTCGCAAGAAGTATGAGTACAAACAAGCTCAGACTCTGAACACTACAATAAGTATCAAACTCTTTCACAGCTAGACACAGATGAAAATCCATAAGCATCAAGACCCTCAAGAAAAACATGACCTCAGCAAACGAACTAAACATGGGAACCAGGGACAAATCCTGGAGAAATAGACCTATGTGACCTTTTAGACAGAAAATTCAAAATAGCTCTTTGGAAGAAACTCAAAGAAATTCAGGATAACACAGAGAAGGAATTCCATATTTCATCAGATAAATTTAATGAAAAGATTGAAATAATCAAAAGGAATCCAGCAGAAATTCTGGAGTTGAGAAATGCAACTGACATAGGGATGAATAATACATCAGTCTTTTACTAGGAGAATTCATCAAAGAGAAAAAAAGAATTAGTGAGCCTGGAGACACGCTATTTGAAAATATACACTCTGACTAGAACAAAGAATAAAAACAATGAAGCATGCCTACAGGATCTAGAAAATAGCCTGAAAATGGCAAATCTAAGAGTTGGTGAGAATAAAGAGAAGATAGAGACAGATATAGGGATAGAACATTTATTCAAAGGCATACAAGAGAACTTTTCAAACCTAGAGAAATACATCAATATCCAAGTATGGAAAGATTGTAGAACGTCAGACAGATTCAACCCAAAGACTACTACCTCAAGGAATTTAATAATAAAACTCTCAAAAACCAAGTATTGAAAATAATCCTAAAAGCATCAAGAGAAAAAAAAAAATAACATACAACAGAGCTCCAATATGTATCGCAGCAGATGTTTCAGTGGAAACCTTACAGGACAAGAGAGAGTGGCATGACATATTTAAAGTGGTGAAGGAAAAAACTTTACCCTATACTAGTATAACTGGTGATATTATCCTTCATACATGAAATCTTTATTTATAAAGGCTTTTCCACCAAAGAAAAGCTGATTTCCCATCTGACAGGAAATACCAAAGGGAATGCTTCATTCAGTAAGGAAACTACGTTAATAAGCAATAAAAAATCATCTGAAGGTGCAAATCAAACTGGCAATAAGAAGTACAGGGTAAAACACAGAATATTATAACATTGTAAATGTTGTTTGTAAACTGTTAAGTAGAAAAACTAAATGATAAATCAATAAAAATAAGTCCAGCCACATTTCAAGACAGAGTGTAATAAGATATAAATAGAAACAACAGAAATTTTAAGTGAGGAGATGAAGAATTTTGATTAGTTTTCCATTTTCTTGCTTGTTTGTCTATGCAAACAATGTTGTTATTAGCTTAAACTAACAGATTATAAGATAGTATTTCCAAGCCACATGACAACCTCAAATCAAAAACATACAACGGCTATACAAAAAATAAAAGAAATTAAACAATGACACTAGAGAAAATTACCTTTGTGAATGAAGGAAACAATGAAGAGACGATCTGAAAATAACAGGAAAACAAATAAAATGGTCGCAGGAAGTCCTCACATAGTCAAAATAACATTAAATGTAAAGAGACTGAACTCTCCAATCAAAAGACATGGAGTGGCTAAATGGAAAAAAAATGAGAAACAATCATCTATCCCCTTTCAGAAACACACTTCACCTAAAAAGACACACATAGATTGAAAACAAAGTCACAAAAAAAGATATTCCATGACAATGGAAGCCAAAAAAGAGCAGGAATAGTTATATCACACAAAATAGATGTCAAGACAAAAACTATGATATGAGAAAAAGAATGACACTACATAGCAATAAAAGGGTCAATTTAGCAAGAAGATGTACCAATTGTAAATATATATGGACCCAACAGTGTAGCACGCAGACATAAAAAGCATATAGTATTTGAGCTAAACAGAGAAAGAGACACCAAAACAATAACATCTGGAGACTTCCACACTCCACTCTTAGCATTGGACTGATCTTCGAACAGAAAATCAACAAAGAAACATCATATTTAACCTACACTATAGACGAAATGGATTTAAAATATATTTACAGAAAATTTCATCTAATGGCTGCAAAATACATATTATTTTCATCAGCATGTGGATTTGTCTCAAGGATCAATTGTATGTTAGGTTACAAAACAAGTCTTAAAACATTCAAAAGATTGAAATAATATCAAGCATCCTCTCTGACCACAAAGGAATAAAACTAAAAATTACCAGTAAGAGGAATGTTAGAAATTATACAAACAACATAGAAAATAAACACTATGTTCTTGAATGACCTGTGGGTCAGTTAACATAATTGACAAATTCATTAAAACAAATGGTAATGGAAACATAACATAGAAAACTATGAGAAATAATAAAAGCAGTACTAAGAAGGAAGTTCATAACTACAAGTGCCTACATCAAAAAAGAGGAAAAACTTCAAATAAACAACCTAACAAATGTATTTTAAATAACTAGAAAAGGAAGAGCAAACCAATATCCAAAATTAGTAAAAGAAAAGCAATAATCAAGATCAGAGCAGAAAAAATCAATATGAAGGAAAAAATATACAAAAATCAATGAAACAGAAAGCTGTGTGTTGTTTTTTGTTTTTTGTTTTTTAAATAATAAACAAAACTGACAAATCTTTAGGAAGACTAAGAAAAACAGAGGCCGAGCATGGTGACTCATGCCTGTAATCTCAACACTTTGGAGATTGAAGCAGGTAGACTGCTTAAGGCCAGGAGTTCAAGACCAGGCAAAATGATGAAACCTTGTCTTTACTAAAATTACAAAAAAAATTAGCTGGGCATGGTCATGCACATCTGTAATCTTAGCTACTCAGGAGGCTGAATCACAAGAATCGCTTGAACACAGAAGGCGTAGGTTGCAATGAGCTGAGATCATGCCACTGCACTCCAGCCTCAGTGACAGAGCAAGACTCTATCTCAGAAAAAAAACAAAAAATAGAGAGGGAAGACCAAAATAAATAAAATCAGAGATGATAAAGGAGACATTACAATGGATATTGCAGAAATTCAAAAGATTATTAGTGGCTACTATGAGCAACTATATGCCAATAAATTGGAAAATATAGAAGAAACAGATAAATTCCTAGATTTATATAACCTACTGAGATTAAACCATAGAGAAATTGAAAATCTGAACAGATCAATAAAAAGTAGTGACATCGAAGCTGTAATACAATATCTCCCAGTAAAGAAACCCTGGGACCCTACGGTTTTACTGTTAAATTACTCTGAACATTTATAAAGAATTAAGACCAATCCTACTGAAAGTATTCCGAGAAATAGAAGATGAGGGAATACTTTCACAGTCATTCTACTACTAAATCAGTATTATCCTGATACCAAAACCAGACAAAGACACATCAAAAATGAAAAGTGTAGATCAATATCTCTGATGAATACTGATGCAAAAATCCGCAAAAAATACTAGCAAATCCAATTCCACAATACATCAAAAATATAATTCATCATGACCAAGTGGGATTTATCCCAGAGATGCAAGGATGGTTCAACAGATGCAACTCAATCAATATGATACTTCATATCAACAGAATTAAGGACAAAGACCATATGATCATTTCAATTGTTGCTTTAAAATATGATAAAATTCAACATCCTTCATAATTAAAACCATCAAAAACTGGGTATAGAAGGAACATACCTCAACATAATAAAAGCCATATATAACAGATATTTAGCCAACATACCTAAGAGGAAACTGACAGCCTCTAAGATACTGAACAGGGCAAGGATGTCCACTTTTACCACTATTATTCAATATAGTACAGAAATCCTAGCTAAAGCTATCAAACAGAAAAAAAAATAAAAGGTATGCAAATTAGAAAGAAAGAAATCAAATTATGCTTGTTTACAGATAACATGATCTTATATTTGGAAAAACCTAAAGACTCATGAAAAACTATTAGAAATGAGAAACAAATGCAGTAAATTTGCAGAATACAGCATCAACATACAAATATTAGTAGCGTTTCTATATGCCAACAGGGAACAATCTGAAAAATAAATCAAGAAAGTAATCCCATTGATAATAGCAGATAAAATAAAATGAAATACAAACTTAATCAAGTAAATGCAAATAAAAAACTACAAATGAAAAACATAAACATTAACCAAAAAATAAAATATCTCCATAATAAAAACCATAAAAACTTGATGCAAGAAATTGAAGAGAATACAATAAAATGGATAGATATTTCATCTTCATATGTAGCAATAATCAATATTGTTCAGCTTTACATACTTCTCAAGTCAATCTACAGATTTAATTCAATCCCTATTAAATATCACTGATATTCTTTAAATAAACAGAAAAAAATCTAAAACATACATGTAACTATAAAAAACTCAGGATAGCCAAAACAACCCTAGGCAAAAAACAAAAAACAAAAACAAAAACTGGAGGAGTTCAACCTATCTTTAGATGATGCTACATATGTATAGTAAACAATATGGCATGGTACTGGAATACAAACAAACACATAAATCAGTGGAACATAATAGAGAACCCAGGGATAAATCCATATCTCTACATTGAACTCAATTTTGCCAATGTCTCCAAGAACATACACTGGGGAAAGGACAGTCTCCTCAATAAATGGTGCAGTAAAATTGGATATCCACATGCACAACAATAAATGGAGACCCATATGTCTTGCTATATACAAAAACCAAATCAAAACGGATTAAAAACTTACATCTAAAACCACAAACAATGAAAGTACTAAAAAGAAAACATAGGAGAAACTCTCCAGGACACTGGGCAAATATTTCTTGAGTAGTACCCCACAAGCACAGGCAAATGAAGCAAAAGATGAATAAATGGGATCCCAACAAGTTAAAAATCTTCTGCACAGCGAAGGAAACAATGAACAAAGTGAAAAGAAATCCACAGAATTGGAGAAAATATTCTCAAACTATCCATCTGATGAGGGATAATTACCAGGATATACAAGGGGCTCAAGCAACTCAAGAGAAAACAATCTAATAATCAGATTTTAAAATGGGCAAAAGATATAAAGTTCTTAAGAAATGACATAAAAATGACAAACAGGTATATGGAAAGGTGTTCAGTATCACTGATTGTCAGATAAATGCAAATCTAAACTACAGTGAAATACTATCTCATCCCAATTGGAATGTCTTTTATTGAAAAGTCACGCAGCAAATGCTGGGGAGGATGTGAAGAAAAGGGAACTCTTGTACACTGTTGGTGGGAATGTAAATTAGTACAACAACCATGGAGAACAGTTTGAAGGTTGCTCAAAAAAGTAAAAATAAAGCTTCTATGACACTCAGCAATTCCACTCCTAGGTAGGTACCTAAAAGAAAAGAAATTGCAATATCTAAGAGATATCTACACTTCCATATTTATTGCAGCACTATTCCTTAACAGTCACTCTGGAAGCAATCTATGCATCCATTAACAGATAACTAGATAATAAAAATGTGCTGGCTGGGCACAGTCGCTCGAGTCTGTAATCCCGATGTGGGTGGATTACAAGTTCAGGAGTTTGAGATCTGCCTGACCGACATGCTGAAACCCTATCTCTACTAAAGATACAAAAATTAGCTGGGTGTGGTGGTGCTCACCTGTAATCCCAGCTACTCGGGACACTGAGGCAGGAGAATCACTTGAACCCAGGAGGCGGAGGTTGCAGTGAGCCAAGATCCTGCCTCTGTACTGCAGCCTGGGCAGCAGAATGAGACTCTGTCTCAAAAAGAAAAAAAAGTGTGCTACATGTACACAATGAAGTACTATTCGACTATAAAAAAGAATGAGATCCTGCCATTTGCAGCAACAAGAATATAACTGGAAATCATTGTTAAGTGAAATAAGCTAGGCATGCAAATACATACTTCATATGCTCTCACTTATTTACCAGAGCTAAAAATTAATATAATTGAACTCATGGAGACAGAGAGTTGAAGGGTGGTTATCAGAAGCTGAGAAGAGTAATAGGGGACAGGAGTAAATGGAGATAATTAATGGGTACTAAGAAATAGAAAGAATAAATAAGACCCAGTATTTGCTAGTACAATGGCTGACTACAGCCAACTATATTCTAACTGTACATTTTTAAATAAGAAAAAGTGTATAATTAGATTTTATAAAAATGATAAATGCTTGAGGTGACAGATAACCCATTTGCCCAGTTGAGATTATTATGCATTGCATGCCTGTGACTAAAGAGCTCATGTAACCCATGGATCTATATACCTACTGTGTATCCACACAAAAATTTTAAAAATAATAAATTAAAAATTAAAAATATGTATGTCAGAGGATACGGGGTCAGAATGTGAAAGAATTCCTGTTTAATTCCACATCCCTAAAATTTGTACCATTTCTTGGTATTTATTTATAATCTCATTATCTAAGGACTATACAATTTTAAAAATCTCTATATGCCAGAGAACTTCTCATTGTAAAATGAAAACTGAAAACTTAAACATGCACATGTGTGTTTACTGCAGCAGTATTCACAACAGACATGGAATCAACCTAAATGTCCATCAATGGTAGACTGAATAAAGAATATGTGGTACTCATAATTGGAAGTAAAACACTCATCAGCAAATGCAAAAGAATGAAAATTATAACAGTCTCTCAGACCACAGTGCAATCAAATTAGAACTCAGGATTAAGAAACCCACTCAAACCACACAACCACATGGAAACTGAACAACCTGCTCCTGAATGACTGTTGGATAAATAATGAAATGAAGGCAGAAATAAAGATGTTCTTTGAAATCAGTGAGAACAAAAACACAACATACCAGAATCTCTAGGACACATTTAAAGCACTGTATAGAGGGAAATTTATAGCATTAAATGCCCAAAAGAGAAAGCAGGAAAGATATAAAATAGAAACCCTAACATCAAAATAATAAGAACTAGAAAAGCAAGAACAAACAAATTCAAAAGCCAGCAGAAGACAAGAAATAAGTAAGATCAGAGCAGAACTGATGTAGACAGAGATACAAAAAACTCTTCAAAAAAATCAATGAATCTAGGAGCTGGTTTTTTGAAAAACTCAACAAAATCGCTAGCCAGACTAATAAGAAAAGAGAGAAGAATCAAATAGATGCAATAAAAAATGATAAAGGCAATATCACCACTGATCCCATAGAAATACAAACTACTATCAAAGAATAATAAACACCTCCACGCAAATAAAACAGAAAATCTAGAAGAAATGGATAAATTCCTGGACACTTATACCCTCCCAAGACTAAACCAAAAATAAGTCAAATCCCTGAAGACACCAATAACAAGGTCTGAAATCGAGGCAGCAATTAATACCCTACCAACCAAAAAAATGCAAGACCACATAGGTTAACAGCCAAATTCTACCAAAGGTACAATGTGGGGCTGGTACTATTCCTTCTGAAACTATTCCAAACAATAGAAAAAAGAAGAAATCCTCCCTAACTCATTTTACAAGGCCAACATCATCCTGATACCAAAACCTGGCAGAGACACAATTATAAAAGAAAATTTCAGACCAATGTCCCCAGTGGGCCGGGCGCGGTGGCTCAATCCTGTAATCCCAGCATTTTGGGAGGCCAAGGTGGGTGGATCATGAGGTCAAGAGATCGAGACAATCCTGGCCAACATGGTGAAACCCCATCTCTACTAAAAATACAAAAAAATTAGTTAGGCTTGGTGGTGTGCACCTGTAGTCCCAGCTACTCGGGAGGCTGAGGCAGGAGAATTGCTTGAACCCAGGAGGCAGAGGTTGCAGTGAGCCAAGATTGTGCCACTGCACTCCAGCCTGGCACCTGGTGACAAAGTGAGACTCTGTCACGAAAAAAAAAAAAAAAATCCCCAATGAACATCAATGCAAAAATACTCAAGAAAATACTGGCAACCCAAATCCAACAGCACCTCAACAAGCTTATCCATCATGATCAAGTCAGTTTCATTCCTGTAATGCAAGGCTGGTTCAACATATGCAAATCAGTAAATGCAATCCATCAAATAAACAGAAGCAAAGACAAAAACCACATGATTATCTCAATACATGCAGAGAAGGCCTTTGACAAAATTCAACAACACTTCATGCTAATAGCTCTCAACAAACTAGGTATTGATGGAACATATCTCAAAATAAGAAGTGCTATTTTTGACAAACCCACAGTCAATATCATACTGAATGGGCAAAAACTGGAAGCATTCCCTTTGAAAACCGGCACTAGACAAGGATGTCCTCTCTGACAACTCCTATTCAATATAGTATTAGAAGATCTAGCCAAGGCAATCAGTCAAGAGAAAGAAATAGTGTAAGGGTGTTCAAATAGGTAAAGAGGAAGTCAAATTGTCTCTCTATGCAGACAACATGATTGTATATTTAGAAGACTCCACCATCTCAGCCTAAAATCTCCTTATGCTGATAAGGAACTTAAGCAAAGTCTCAGGATACAAAATTAATGTACAAAAATCACAAGCATTCCTATATACCAGTAACAGACAAACAACATGAATGAACTCACATTCACAACTGCTATAAAGAGAATAAAACACCTAGGAATACAAGGTACAAGGGATGTGAAGGATCTCTTCAAGAACTGCAAACCACCGCTCAAGGAAGTAAATAGGGAAACAAACAAATTCAAAAATATTCCATGCTCATGGTTAGGAAGAATCAGTATCATGAAAATGGCCACACTGCCCAAAGTAATCTATAGATTCAATGCTATCCCCATCAAGCTCCCATTGACTTTCTTCACAGAATTGGAAAAAAACACCTTAAATTTCATATGAAACTAAAAAAGAGCCTACACAGCCAAGAAAATTCTAAGGAAAAAAAAAAAAAAAGGCTGGAGGCATCACGCTACCTGACTATACTATAAGGCTAGAATACAAAACAGCATGGTATTGGTATCAAAACAGAGAGATAGACCAATGGAACAGAACAGAGCTCTCAGGAATAATGCCACACACCTACAACCACCTAATCTTTGACAAACCTGACAAAAACAAGCAATTGAGAAAGGACTCCCTATTCCATAAATGGTTTTGGGAAAACTGGCTAGCCATATACAGAGATCCCTTCCTTACGCCTTATACAAAAAATTGAATCCAGATGAATTAAAGATTTAAATTTAAGATCTAAAACCATCAAAACACTAGAAGAAAATCTAGGTAATATCATTCAGGATATAGCAACTGGCAAAGACTTCATGACTAAAACAAAAGCAATGGCAACAAAAGCCAAAATAGACAAATGGGATCTAATTAACCTAAAGAGCTTTCGCACAGCAAAAGAAACTATCATCAGAGTAAACAGGCAACCCACAGAATGGAAGAAAAATTTTGTAGTCTATCCATGTGACAAAGGCCTAATATCCAGAATATACAAAGAACTTATGCAAATTTACAGAAAGAAAAAACAACCCCATCAAAAAGTTGGCGAAGGATATGAACAGACACTTCTTAAGAGGAGACATTTATGCAGCCAAAGAAAATACGAAAAAAACCTCATGATCACTAGTCATTAGAGAAATGCAAATCAAAACCACATTGAGATACCATCTCATGCCAGTTAGAATGGCAGTCATTAAAAAGTCAGAAAACCACAGATGCTGGAGAACATGTGAAGAAATAGGAGCACTTTTACACTGTTGGTGGGAGTGTAAATTAGTTCAACCATTGTGGAAGACAGTGTGGCAATTCCTCAAGGATCTCGAACCAGAAATACCATTTGACCCAGCAATCTCATTACTGGGTATATACTTACATAATTATAAATCATTCTATTACAAAAACACATGCACACGTATGTTTTTTGCGGCACTCTTCACAATAGCACAGACTTGGAACCAACCCAAATGCCCATCAGTGATAGACTGGATAACAAAAATGTGGTACATAATCACCATGGAATACTATGCAGCCGTAAAAGAGGATGAGTTCATGTTCATTGCAGGGACATGGGTGAAGGTGGAAACTATCATTCTCAGCAAACTAACACAAGAAATTAAACACCACATGTTCTCACTCAGAAGTGGGAATCGAATAATGAGAACACATGAACACAGGGATGGAAACATCACACACCAGGGCCTGTTTGGGGGTTAGGGGTTAGGGGAGGGATAGCATTAGGAGAAACACCTAATGTAGATAACAGGGTGATGGATGAAGCCAACAACCATAGCATATGTATACCTATGTAACAAACCTGCATACTCTGCACATGTACCCAAGAACTTAAAGTACAATAAAAAAAAATGTGGTACCTATGTATCATGGACTACTACACAGCCATAAAAAAACAGATCATGTCCTTTGCAGGAACATGAATGGAGCTGGATACCATCACCCTTAGGAAACTAACAGAGGAACAGAAAACCAAATACTGCATACTCTCAGTACAGGTGGGAGCTGCATGATGAGAACACATGCACACACTGAGGAGAACAAAAGACACTGGGGCCTGTTGGAGGGTGTGGAGGGTGGAAGGAAGGAGAGGATCAGGAAAAATAACGAATGATACTAGGCTTAACACCTGGGTGACCAAATAATCCATACAACAAATCCCTGTGACACGAGTCTACCTATATTACAAACCTGCGCACATACCCCTGAACTTAAAATTTAAAAAGAAATACAGAAACTTTCTTTTTTTTAATGTAGAAACACAATGTATTCCATTTTAAGCACTTACATAGTCAGTCATGGAGAGTAACAGGCCTGCTGGTGAAACAGGTCACCCAAAATGGAGACCGCATCGAACTTTCTATAGATATGTCAGTTTTATCATCTACTTTGCCTCTTATCAGTACTTTAGAGTAAATAATACTTGCATTCCCATGTACTTGATGCTTTGCTTCATTTTGCCTTTCACCATTTTGTATAAAGAAAATATTTGTGAGTATATGTGTGTACTTAAATGATTAAATGAAAACTTAATTACAGGGTTGATGGACTGATTATTTTTGAAGTCCAGTGCCCAGCATTCGTTTTAGAAATAATATGTCCTTAGCTCTTAGTTATTGAAATGAAGATAACTTAGAGGTTGGTAAACAAAATAGGTTGATCCCTTATATTGAAGTCAGAGACCAAGGTCAACCTTAAATAGGGCAATGGCATCAAGATAGGCAATCCTGTGTAAGCATTAAGGAATATGGAGTTTGAACTAAGGTATGGTAATTTTTTTTTTTTTTTTGCCTTTACACATACATCGCAGAATTTATGAATTCAAAAACAGATGATTCATCCTGTCATCTCCTTAAACACCATTGTACCTTTAGTGAACAAAGCTGTCAACAGTTTTAACAGCCCTGTAAATTCAGGCAAAAGTCATTCAATACCATTTCAGCCTGATTCTAATCATTTGTAAAAAGCTTACTGTTCATAATAAGCGCCTATAAAATGAAAGCTAGTGTTTTCAGAGGAGACTTTAGTTTTCAATGTGTTTGTTTATCTCCATTTCCTCATGATGTAAACACAACCTGTTTTTAAGATGTCAAAAACCTATAATGATCAACAGTGCTATGTGCATTAAGACACTTAGTTTCCACAGACTTTAAATAATATATTGCTACAAGGCAAAGAGTGTTCGTGCTGTTGAATTTCATTAGATATGTTACATTTTCCCAATATATGGCTTTACAAATACATCTTAACAATGATTTAACCACATAATAAATTCTCCTTTGCTTTAAATGCAAGAATATTTTATAGGAAGCAATTTTAAGTAAATATGTTATTTTTGTGAGTGTGGTTGTATATGTAAATGTAATTCCAGTGTTACATTTTTACTTTTCTGTCTTAGAGCATAATTGTAAATATTTTTGTAGGTATTATTAAATTCATAAGACCATAAAATTGAGTTGAATCTAGGAAGAGATATTATTTTAAGGAAAAATACTTGCGGCAGAGAGACTTATATTCCTTTGCAAACTGTTTTTGGTACTTAATTTTTAACTTAAATATACTTTTAGTAAACCTTGGGAACAGTTCGTTTTGTATCATAGGAACATTAGAGAGGAGATTTTAAAACTCTTAACTGCCTACAAACCTCCTTCACTAGCAGCAGCTACATTAGGAAAAGAAAAAAAAAAAATGAAGAAATAAATGCAACAGAGCAGCAAAAGTGCCTCAGTCTCCCCCGTGAAAGCTAACTTTGCAGCAAGGTCAATGGGATTAGTTAATGCAAAGTGTCTTTGTCCTGCAATAAAATAGACAACACACTAGCATTATACATGCAGAAGAAGGTAAAATGTTTTTATATTATAAGTACATACATTACATGTATATGTATAATAAATAATTCATTAAGTGTATGTTCATGATCAAATACACCCTGAAAAGAGATTTTAAAAATCTACTTCAAAGATTCGAGTTTCAGTTTTTTATTTTATTTTATTTTTTTTTAATGAGCCCTGCCTAAGCAGGACATCAAAAAATTCAGTTATAAACTCATAATTGCTCCTCTCCACGGAAATCTTTAGTAAAAGGCAAAATATTTATTCGTTATGAAGAGAAATTTTAATAATTATATAAAGAACTGAGTTGTTCATCTGGAAACCATTAATAATATGTATTAATTCCTAAACTAAGAAAAAGTAACTTATTAAATGTAGAAATTCAAGTGTTTTTATTTGAAAGCAACAGATAATATCTAACTTACATGTAAAAGATAGTTTACTGAAACTGTATGAGTAATTGATAAAGTTAAATAATAAACAGTAATGTCTTCAGACTTGTTCCCCACAACTACAGTTCAGTCATCACACTGCAATAACATCAAGACTGGTATTTTTGCTGTATGTCTCAATTATTTTCCCTTTTGCTTAAAACCATTATTAATGTGTTTTCCTATTAAAAGGAGAAGAAAATCTACTTGTTCTACACCGCTAAGACCTCCCTACTTGACCTGTTCTTCCTTTTTGCCTCCCTGACTACACTGCTTCTCCACAACCACAGTTCACCATCAACACTGACATGCTTTCACTTGCTGGAAAATCTTTGTCTTACTCTCATATTAGGCTTTTGCATATTTTGTTCCAGTTTTCTGGAATACTTTGCTCACAGATCTCCATAAAGCTGACTCTTTCTCATTATCTAGGTATCAGCCCAAGCACAGTAGCCTAGAGAGACCTTTTCTACCCACTCAAGCAGATGATATCCTATTCCTTTGTCACTCAAGACCTTATTACTTATTTTAATCTCTGGATAACACTCATTGCTCTCTTATTTTTATTTTGCTTTTAGGTTTACTGTAACTTCTGGCTAATAGACTATAAGTTACACGGATACAGGTTCTTTCTTTGGCTCTTTCATGGTTTAATTACGGAGACTTACACTAATGTATCTACTGATTATTTAATAAATATATCTTCATCATTCAACACATTTTTCCTAAATGCCTAATATGTGGCATGTCCTATTTGAAGTGCTGTAGATATGGTAGCTTAAAAACAGGAATAAAATTCTGCTGTCATAAACTTGCATTATATGGTGGTGACAGACAATAAATCTGTTGAATCAGGGACTCTATAAAGCATCAATGAGGAGAGGATTCAACAGTTTCTCTGTATACTTGAAATATTTTTAAAAAAAAGAAAAACAAAGAAACAATCTGACTGGCTTAGCTTTAGGTAGGTGTCTCTAAATTAGGATGAAATAGCCAAAACCCAGCCATAGATTTGGGAGACATCATAATTTGTATCTACTTTATGGATATATATATACCCTTCTTCTACACAGGCAAAAATACTCCTGCCTAACAAAATGTAGCTATTCTAAATGCAACAGAAAACACAATTGTCAGATCTCTGATCAGAGGCCCACCAAATTGTCTCAGGTTGTCACATCCAGATATGAGGTAGTTGTTCTCCCAATCGGATCCAGGAATTTTGTCCATTATCCCCTGAGTGGCTCTCATATTGGCCCACTTATTCTGTAACATTGCATTTCTTCAAACTACAATCAGTCATGTGTTTAACACTATTATTTCATAGCATATATAATCTTAAAAAACTAGGTCATAGTTAACAGTAAACAGGAGGCCAGGTTTGGTGGCTCATGCCTGTAATTTCAGTACTTTCGGAGGCTGAGGCTGGAGGATCACTTGAGACTGGAGCTGAGCCCGACCTGGCAACATAAGGAGACCTTGTCTCTACTAAAAATAAAAAAGTAGCCAGGCTTGATGGGATGTACCTGTTGTGCCAGCTACTCAGGAGGACCAGGATGGAGAATCACTTCAGTCTGAATAATGGAGGCTACAGTGAATGGCAATCTTGCCACTACACTCCAGCCTGGGTGACAGAGCTTAGAGCCTGTCTCGAAAAAAAAGTAAACAGGAGGGAAACATTTTGTACCATCAAATGTCTTGAAGTTCAAACATGTATTATGTTTATTATAAGATAACAGGGTAATGATCTAAAAGTATAGATGCAGAGTGAGAGGAAATCAGTATCTTCTACTAGGCAGTTTCACAACACCATAAGCTATATTGTGTCTCTGCTGGCAAAATGGCTGAATCTCTCTTTTAAATAATTATTTTACACAATAAATCATCTCAAACTTACAGGAAAAATGTATAAAATAATGTAAAAGACAACTGTGTATGCTCCACAGAGTTCAAATACATGTACATTTTTTTTAACCATCTTTATTTCAGAGGACTTTTTTCTTTAAGAAATATATCTTAAATATATCACTAAACAGTTAACAACAATATAAAGTACCATTTTGTATATTTTAAATTTATAGCAATTGTATCACCTGATATATGTGATTCTGCTATCTCCTTTTTCACCTCCAGTATTGGCTGAAATTTATGTATGTTGATGCACATAGATTTACTGTATTCAATTTAATTGCTGATGACATTCCTGAGAGGGTATTCTGATGATAATCTGAGGAACTCCTAGGTTATTTTTCCATCACTGCTCTTAGAAACAATTCGCTCCAATAAAACATCTCTGAGTTTGTGTTCAAGTACTTCTCTCGAGTAAATGTCTGGAGGTAGAATTTCTGAGTTGAAAATAATTAGTTTCCTCTAGCTTAGCATCCTTGATTCTCCAGACATAGCTCAAATATATACTCTCACCAGTAATCTACAAGACCACTAATCTGTCAACTTTGTCTTTAAAACTTGGTACTGTCAGACTTATATGTTTTCTTACTTTGATGAGTGTCTTATGAGTTCAAATTGCATTCACCTAATGAGTATCAATAAAAATATCAGGTGTATTGGTTTGCTAGAACTGCCATTAAAATTCCACAGACTGGGTACCTTAAAAAAATGAAATTCATTTCTTCACAGTTCTGTAGGCTGGAAGACCAATGTTAACATTTTGCAAGACAAGGAAGTACATTTTCCATGGCTTGCAAAAGTTTGATTTCTCACTGTATCCTCACACAGTTGCTTCTTAGTCTGTGTGTTCACATGTCTGGTGTATGTCTCTGTGTGTCCTAGTCTCTTCTTCATCAAAGAATACACATGATTTTAGGTTAAGGCTCAACCCAACAACCCATAGTAACTGAATTACCTCTTATAAAGTCCCTATGTCCAAATATGGTCATTTTGGGGGATCTAGGAGCTTTGGCTTCAACATGTGAATTTACTTTCTCTGGGAGAAGAAGGATAGAATTCAGAACTGAATTCAGATCATGACAAACAGGAATCAGAAACACATATCATAAGAATGTATGACAGCTGGAGTAGAGCCAAATCTAGTTTCTGACTAAACAGACAAAATACACAAACACACACACATGCAAACTAAAACTCACAATTATATAAATATACTCACACAAAAATACCTTCAAACTCCCCAGGTACATTTAACCTTAGCTTTTGATACTGGCAAGGTACATACTAAGTACAAACATAAGTGAAACACTATAGATCTGAGGAGTCAAATAACAGTACAAGTGTGTTTGGATTTGAGGCATTCTCTTACATGACATGTCCAGAATATAAAGCTATAATTTTAGGAAGGAGGAGTGGAAAAGAAATTCAAAAATTTAACATTTAAACTAAAGAAGACTTGTAGCTATTATTGTTTAAAAAATAAAAATAAACTGAAGTAGACTATTTCAAATAAAGTTATATAAATTATTTATGTACCCTAAATCTACATAGTAGGGTTATATTAAACACTATTTTTGACATTAAAATAATAGTGGTTGGAAAATATTTAGAAATAACCCCAGTATTTACTTAAAATCATTTTTCAAATTTTATGAGATTTTTAAAATATTTCTGTTAAATAACATGTTTTACTAAAGATGCTAAATATCTTAAAGGTGTCAATAAACAGGCAACTTTTTTTTCTAATTAAATAAATTGATCCAAAATTGATCAGTTAATTTCTTAATTGTTTACGGTTTAAAGTTTCTGGAGAATTTTCTTAATTGGCTGGTTTGTTTTTAATGTGTGCTGTTCACTGGATGACAGAGCTCTCACTGTTATCCCCAGAAGAGAAAAGACAGAAAAACAGGAGTAGCATATATATCCACTTGATTCTCATTTCATGACACAGTCTCCTCTTCTTCATCTATGTGATAAAGCTTTCTTTGAACACAATGAGTGTTCTTTGTGATGCAGTGATATAACAGAGTACAGAAGCAATGAGAGTTCAGCACATGGAGTGAACACTAGAAGTCTTTTGCCTTCCAAAGAACTCAGTCTTCAAAGTCTCTCCCTTCAATGGTAGACTTAAGTTCAAAGCATAGAGTATCAACGAAAAGACTAAGGAAGTAATTGAGCAAAATTCTCATATTAGAAATTGGGGCGGGGGGCAGAGTTTTTACATTTCAGCGAAAGAAATCTCAGTATTATTTACTGTTAAAACAATACGGTTAGATTCAGTCACAGAAATCATGAAAATAGCTTTCCGATTGTCATAGGGTTAACAAACTCTCAGACCTTTTTACCTTGAGATTCATAATATAGACCCTAATATCCAAATGCATTATGCAAATAGCTCTGTAGGTAGTAAGGTTCAATTCTTCTGGGATCTCTTGAATATATAAAGAAGGCCTCTTAGAATTGTTTGACTAAATAATGAGAGGTAGGAACATTTATCCATTACTAATCATCTCCCCTTGGTTGAATCTTGACACTTGGGAAGTTAATACCTCTGCAAGTCTTATCTATAAGTTCTACTATTCTCTGAAGTGTCTGGAGAGCCCTAATGCAAGAAGCAGAGGCAGTTCACAAACTAGAGACAAGATGCTGTCAAGCCAAAGTGAGTTCAAGCCTCCAAGGAATGGTCTATTCCAAAAAGCCTGAAATCAGAGGTGGGATTGGGAGGATGTGATTTTAGGTAGCGAACGGCAAATGTATCTGAAGCAGTCTATCACGCAAAATGTTTATATGCTTGTGTTTTACATATAAAGATTCCTATGCCAATGAGACTTTAAGGGGGTGAAATCTCTGCAGAAGAATTAGTACACAAGAATTAGAAAGATATGCTACAGAACCTACTGCAGCAACTGCTATTGATAGTCATCACCTGCCATTCTACTGTCTCTTCTAGATTGCCATCACTTTTAATAAGAACTACAGCTGGCAAAAATGTGTTTGCCCAGTTTTGTTTCCTATATCTTCATGCTTGTAGGATTCGAGTTCTTACTTCACTTGCCTTTATAACACCATGTTTCCTGCAATTATGCACTCACCATTTTCACTGGGCATGGAAGCAACAAGGAATTCCACATGAAATGCCTCAAGTTCACAAACACATGAATATACACTACAAATCCTAATTCATCATGGGACTCACAGTTTATTTCTTCTGCCTGTAGAACACTTTCTTTCTTTGTTTATGGTCCAATGGCCTGAAAAACAAAAGTATCCAGGTGGTAGTTTTAGCTTCAGATTTAGGTTTATCATAGGTGTTCTGCTTTCCACCCAAATCTCTCTTTATGAGTAAAGGATTTATATTAGCAGCTCAAGGAAGTTTATTTGCTAACAGCCAATCTTCTTAGGGACTTGGTTCTTGGCTGAAAGGAGAGCTATCTTCTAAAGGTTAGGCTTTCTTTCTGAGAAAGCCTATATTCCAGGTGGCTCAATGCAGGGGTAAAAAGTTCCAGCCACCTCACCTCAAACTGTGACAACTCTGAAGAAAGTCCTAGCTTCACAGTCCTCCACAGAACATGCTAAGGCATTATTACTGACAGCACTGTAGCCTGATTTCTCTATCTGCCATGTTTTCATTCTGAACAAAATTCTGTTTTCATTACTTTCTCTTGAGACACTACTGTCTTAAGAATTCACTTTAATAAACCTGATGCACACTAACCTCCAACTCAGCGTGTTTCCTTGGGAACCAATCTGTGGTAATTGATACAAGGTGGTCCAAAAACAACAGTGGTAGGATGGGATTTGGGAGCTGAATCATACGTTGTGCAGCTGGCATTACGAGCCATATTACCGGTTGCGGAAGGAGCTCATATAGTACCTGGGACAAGTTATCTGTAGAATCCCCAAACCTTTATTGTGGTAAACTAGAATGTATTCTGTTGGAAGGAACTACCCTATTGAGTAGGAGAAATAGTAATTAAAAGGACAATGGAATTAATGAAATTGAATAGCCGTTGCCAGGGTCAATTCATGTTTTGAGAAGAGCTAATGAAATGCTGATGATGATTAGCCTTCATAGGTAAAAGTCATAGAAACTTGATGGCAGTATATAAAGATGTTCTCTAATGCAGCTGTATCTCAGAGAATGCTAAGATTTAGCCCCAGAACTAAATAATTAATATAGCAGAGCTCCAGATAAACTTGTAGGATGCATATGTCTGATATGCCAAGGTGAAAGCACTGATTGAGAAACAATGAAACCCCAAAATATGAGTGAAGAGACTAACACAATAAAACGTCTTCAATCCCTAGATTTTTTTAACTGAAGTTATACTTTTGGTGCAGTCTTCCAAGTCAGAGGCTAGCATTTCACTATAACTTTAATGCAATATATTTAGAAGCTTCTACTCTGCAAAAATGATCCCACAAACCAAACAACAAAACAAAAAATGTACGCATCCACTCAACGTAATCTGGCATTCCGACAACCCCTCAGGCCAGTTTTCTTTATAACTAAGGTTGAGTCACAACATAATCCCACTGAAGAAGTGCTGGAATTGCTAGAGGACCATGGATTTATACTCCGAAGGAGCTGCAGGACCTAATACATCTGCTGGTGGGAGCCCTGGGAGAATATATAAGACCATAATGAGAGAGTGCACAATCAAAGGGTATAGAACGTAAACTTGTGGCCTGCCGTGGAGTGACTCATTCCTGTAATCCCAACACTTTGGGAGGCCAAGGCAGGCTGATCACGATGTCAGGAGATGGAGCCCATTCTGGCCAAAATGGTGCAACACCGTCTCTTCTAAAATTACAAAAATTAACTGGGTCTAGTGGCACACGATTGTCATCCCATCTACTCGGGAGGCGGAAGTAGGAGAATGGCTTGAACCCAGGAGGCAGAGATTGCAATGAGCCAAGATCACACCACTACATTCCAGCCTGGTTACAGCGCAAGACACCCTCTTAAAAAAAAAAAAAAAAAAAAAAAGAATGTAAACTTGTATAAGAAAAACTTTCTAATATGAGAGTTCTCTCCTGGTATACACAATTTCAAGTTCTGGCAGGAATTCCAGGAGATGGTAATAAAAGAAGATTAAGATATCTCTTAGAGACATGAAACAAGTGATGACAGACAAAGTGAAGCTGAAATGCCAAAATTACAAGAAGCGATCAAGCATAGAGAATTAAACATGCTGGAGCATATCTGAGATGTAAAACCAACTATCCCCTTTCCCCATCAAGTACTATGTCTCACAGAACAATTTAGAGGACATCACAATTACCAAAGCATCAAGAGGGACGCAAGCAACACTGTGAGGCTAAGGGAAGTAGTGGCTCTAATCAACAGATAAGGGCTCATGGCAAATATGCTGTTAATAGAACTTGGCTCTCTGATAATAATGGAGATAATAAAATCAGAAAATAGATGTCAGGTAGCAGTACTGGACTATCAGTAGTTAGTTGGATGCTATTATAATAAGTAGTAGCAAGGTTCGACTGGCAGCCAGGGTACATGGCCCACTGAAAGCTATGGCTATGGCTGATGAAACACGGCACCCCAAAGAGTGACCTAGATGGACAGTCCATCTGTTTATGATATTTATTGATGTATACATAATATTTATTGTTCAGTCTATTTAACCAAATGGAATAAATAATACAGGATTAGGAGACTGTGTGGTAATCCCAGTAATAGGTCATTCTCACTTTTGCATATTCTAGCCCTGAGCCAGTTTTCAAAATAGGAACCACTGAAAGCAGAGACAATGTGTCCGATTCCACAACAAGTATACATGTTAATTATCCTAATTACCAAAGAGAACTATGACCATATACTCTTGTAATTCTATATCAAATCAATGGGAATCCCCAAACATTTCAAGGACTACTGAACACTGCGTACAAATTGACTAAGGACTAACTGACTCCTTTGTTTTGGGAGAGGTATAATATAATGTTTGCTGTTAACTAGCTGGTTTGTCTCCTTGAGGGTTGGAATCATACAAAGCAATTGACTGCTAATGGGCTGAGCATTGAGCAACACGTGTTTCCATAATTGAGAAGAAAATCTTATGCTTTTGTGATGATGTATATTCACCATCCCTGCCACCATGGGCACTCCATTCATGGGCTCATTGAGCCAGCACTGGAAAGGCTGAGGACATAGGATGTTCTATATCCACAGATTGAGTTACCCTGCTACCCGCTTGTCAGATAGCTCCTTTGTGAAAGATGCTTTCTAATGCTAAATAATGTGAGGTATAATTGTCTCCACATTTTATATTATTTTGTCATAGGTTCATTAACTTGCATCTTCCCCATGTGTTCTCATCTTTGATCTTTCAATCTTCCTTCATCCAGACTACTGATCCACCAGCCCATTCTCCCTGAAAAGAATTACACACACACACACACACACACACACACACACACACACACACCCTTCTCAAACTATTCTCTCTCCATATATAATAAATGGCTAACTGAAGTACTTAAAGCTCTACTTACATGGGGAATATTTCCTTAACTCTGTCCTTTATGGCCACCCCTGAATGGGAGGACCGTATTTTGAGTTTAGCAGTAGTCTACAATACCAGTATATTAATACAACCCATTATCAACCAGGCTTAAATGTGTCTTATCCTCAAGAAACTAGTCATGGAGAGCATCTAATAAGGCAAGTGATGTACACTGAAGGAGGATTGTTTCTGTAACAGAGATTGGTGATACGAATTTGGCCCAACTGCTCAGGAAAATTTTTGATGTTCATTAAAATAACTGAGGAATTATATCAAATGTACTATTTCCATCTTAAAATGCAGTGCTATTTCACCTACTTGATCTTATAGCTCAGAAAATTGACAATACTATATTTATAATGTGCATCCCTGGGCACATCATCAGATAATGACCAACAGTCAGGTGTTCAGCCTCTACAAAGGCCTATTATTATTTCAAGAGCTCTTTTTCAAATGGCTGTTATTTTATAAATTCCCAAACCATGATTTTCCTGCAGAATTTTTCGGCATCTTTACTATTTCTTCCCTATATTTTCACTCTTTAGCACACATATTTTAAAGGTCATCCAGAGTATTTGCCAGTTTATATATACCATGTTCACTTATCATATCATGACTATAGTGCATTACTGTACTGCACATGCACACAATTTAAAAATGATTACAAATTCCATTGTCCCTGAGGCAAAAGACATAATGTTCATCACTTTACTACCTATGTAACAGGGAACTTATTTGACCAGTTGTAATGATGGAAACTGTAAAAAAGGCATTTGCCAAGTAAATAGGCACGTATTAAGGAACAGAAGCTATACTGATTTGTTTGTGTGCATATACCACATTAATCATAGTATCCATACTCCATTATCCATCTGGATTTTAAAGGAACTAAATAGAGAATTGAATGGAGTTATGATGGGACCACCCACTTTACCTCCTTTCCTCTTTCAGAGTGAAAATCCTTCCTGGGATGCAGTATTGTTTCTGACATACAAACAATCTTAGCTGGGCTTTAAAGAGAGGCATATCAGGGTCTTCTATTGGCACTTTCAACAATGTCTTTGTAGACCAGGAAACAAGTACTAAGTTTCTGAAAGATATCTAAACATTTTTAAATGAGTTATTCACATGATGACTAAAGAAACAACCAGGAAAATGGCACAATGTGCTCTCAACGTTACTGTCTGCATCTTTCATTTGCCTTTGCAGCAATCAATGAGCAGATACTACCATCCTCTTTCAAGGTTTATTTACCTGTCTTATCTTTTAATGTTCATTATTTCGACTTCACCAGAGCATGTTACATTTAAATTTATCTTTGTCTTCATCTTTATTTTGATCTTAGTATTATAAGTAGTTATATTAATTATTCACAATCAATACTTTTTTTCCCAGAAAGAAACACTGAATAAGGGCTAACAAACAGAAGCCAGGTCTGGGTCTTACAGCATGACAAGTCAAGATGGTAGATCTTTGTGCCATTAACTCAGACCCAGAATTTATACGCCATAGGGAAAAGGTTATGTAGGACAATTGCTTATGAGCAGGATTAATGGTAAATATGATAATATAAAGGTTGTTTTGACTTAAGGGCATGATTTACAGCAAGCACATGCTCTTACACAAGGAACAGCTGATAAAATAGAAATCTTAGAGGCCTTCCTGGAACTGGAATTAATCAGAACTCAACATGGCAGATGAGCATCCAAGATGGAGTTGCTCTGGCCTCCATACTCCACCCCCCTCAATCCAGCTTTTACAATCTCATGCACCCTCCTCTTCCATAATGGTCCCTGAGCATTTAAGGAAGATGCTTCATATCATATAGCTTTAGCAACAGTGTGTTGGCAATGAAAAACAGATCGGGTCCCATGGGATTCCAAATATGAGAGATTCATAGACTCTGTTGAATAATCTCCAGTCTTTGAAATACCATGCATGACTTTGGTTTCCTCAGAAGTAAAACAGTGAAATATCTATAATATTAACAAATTGAATAGTAGCAATGTAATGCACACAAGGACTACAATCAAACATTTTTTTATGCCAGAACAACAATTAAAAAATAAACTATTACATTAGGGAGGCAACTAAAAGCATCATGAAGAGAATTAATGTAATGCACACAAGGACTACAATCAAACATTTTTTATGCCAGAACAACAATTAAAAAATAAACTATTACATTAGGGAGGCAACTAAAAGCATAGTGAAGAGAATTAAAACCCAGTTTTTCCTTAGAGACTTCTTATAGCAAGGAAATAATTCAGGATTTAGCCCAAATTGTAGACAAATAATAAAAACTCAAAAAATTGGTCAGGGCTAGAATCTAAATTTTTCTCTCTCCAGTTTCCATATTTCTACCAAAGATAAATTATAGCAGGACCAATTCCTTTGCAAAATATACTTTTCCTTAAATTGTATGCTGCTCCATTATTATTATAATTAATATGTTACCCTGGAATCTGACACCAGTCTGAATTATAATTCACACACATAAAATATAATTCACACTATAATTCACACGCATACAATATGATTGTGAGTGTTCATATACACATATATAAATAACAGGAAAAAAATAATTCAGATTTTACATGTCTAGAATTTCATGTTATCTTCTTAATACTGGTTACTAGTCTTATACTAACAGTTATTGAAATATTCCCTTTAGCCAATTCTTTATGTCTTGTTAGATCTACTAGTATGTTAAACCACTTTTTTTACATTAGGCAAAAACATTTATAACAGTCTGATAACAACAAATGTACATTTTACACAAATTAAATAAACTAGAATGTTACACAAACAAATTGCTTTAAGTCACTAAGTTTTGTGGTTGGTTGTTATAAAGCAACAGCTACCTGATATAAATTTGGGATCTATGGCATTTGCTTTGAGTAGTACTATATAGGGCCTAGATAAGAGTACTAGAAAAATGGCCACCCATATTATATCATGCTGAAACAATTTGTAAAGCAGTCACTTACTGTAATTTAAAATATAGGAAATATATTCAGTGATCTTTTGAAATTGACCAATAAAATGCTGAAGCAGAATGTTCAAAGTAGTATCTAGTTGTTTGAACAGGTTGAGTGTCTTATATGCAAAATGGCCGGAACCAGAAGTATTTTGGGTTTTGATATTTTGTCAGATTTTGGAATATTTGCATATACATAATGAGATAACTTGATGATGGAATCCAAGTCTAAACATACAATTCATGTATCCTTTATATAAACCTTATATACATAGCCCGAAAGTAACTTTATACAATATTTAAAATAATGTTTTTGCGTAAAAAAGTTTTATTAAGTACTTATGTGTAAAATTTTCCATTTGTGGAATCATGTTGGCACTCAAAAAATTTCAGGTTTTGGAGCATTTCAAATTTCAGATTTTAGATGTTCATATTAGGAATGGTCAACCTGTATTCTCATTCTGTATATTTTGTCCCAAATATACAGCAGATTTAAAGAAAAACTGCCCTAAATACAAACATAATTTAGAAGAAATATAGAGGGTTCAGAGCTAAGTGAGTTGAAGAATAAAAGACTTTTCAAATACAACATCCTATCCACGGTGCTAATTGAAAGATATGAGGTCAGCCTAAAACTTACATAAAACATGTTAAAATAGGATCTTTCTCTTTAATAAAAGTTCTGAGGTAATTAAGGTGGTATCTCCCAGAAACTCTTCCAAACAAGTACTGGTAGGAATGGCCATTGATCTACAACTAAAGAAAATTCACTTACACCCAAGGTAGCTTTGATTAAGTCTGAAAAATGGTAGTCTAAAGTAAACTGTGAGGTTGAATTACACTCATAGGAAGATAGATTTTTTTTTGGATAACTGTTAGATGTGCCATCCACCTGTAGTAAAAGGCACCACAGTTGTTCAAAATCCAAAAAGTGAAAAGTTAAACAATAAAAAAGAAACAATAAAACCCCCAAGACCTTCAATTTTCTATAGACCAGAAGAAGGTTGAGAAACTTTCTCAAAAGGTTTATTTCTCAATTCCACTTCAAAAATGGTTAAGGTAGAAAAGGAAAGATATCCCATAGAGTGGAGCCAAGAATTGGAGAGAACAACCACTGAAGGACACTTCAGAGGACCAGGGTGCACCAAGGCCTATTAACTTCCACCAGAGAAAACAGACAAGATGATATTGGCTAGTAAAATTTCAGAATTTATCTGGATCAGTGACAGTTTGGTGCTTCCCTCTGCTTGGCTTTTTGAGTGAAAGTGTGTACCGCTACTACCCTGTTCATGCCTCACTATTGTATAGAGAGTATTAGAATATTGGAAAAATAACTTGTCTTTTAAATTTACAGGTGTCTAAATCAGAAGGAGCTATACCTGAAGGACCATATTCAGATCTGATATAGACCATGATATGCAGGTTCACTGAGACTCCTGTTATAATTGGACATGACTTCAGAGAATTCTGAGATGGCGCTGAGCACTATTAGCTGTTGGAGATTCATGAGTTGTGATTAGAGATTGGATTTGATAGTATGGTTTTAAATGCAGTCGAAGTTTTCCCCACCTTCTATATCCACACTTGCATTGTGACTTTGAAGCTCTTTCCATCAAAATGTGTAATCTATAATGTAAATCTGAGAGGACCAGTCAATTGCCGCAGAAGTGATGATACTCGCATAAGCTTGCACGAACAAAGTCCTCAGATAAAGTGTCACAGCTGCTGTCAGGAAAGAAACCATCGGCACACACTGAAAAGCTAGGGCATTGAAAGTGGCTGCAATATTTTCAATATGTTATACTTTATGTTTGGTTGACCTGTTTTTTTTTTAATTGGGACAAATTAAGTCAATTTTCAGACTAATTTCCTCATTTTAGAAAACATATTTAAACGTTGGACTCAAATGCAAAAAACTGTCTTCTTTAATTCTATTGACATGTTGATTGCTGTGAGTTGTGACATACAGTCTTCAAAAATCTGTCACTGTCACTCTCTTTTCTTTCAACATTATGGCGTAATATGTCTGCTTGTACATTCTTTAAGACCAACACATTGCTGACATATTCATTATGATAATCAATAAGAAATAAATATGTATATCCAAAAGATCTTCAACAGATTTCCAGATATTTCTAGCATATGCAATATTAAAAAAGACATGCTAGCCATGAAAAGATACACATTAAATTACTTTTGTAATATCACATAATGAAACTCTTTTCTAACAACTAGTTTTAATTTAGGAAACTCACTCCTTGCATAATCTCTGAAGTTAAATGCCAGAGCAAAGAATTTTAGAGAAATAGGCAGAGACAATATAATCTTTCTATTAATATGTTCAGCTAAAGTCATTTACTGTGTAAGAGATGAACAAGAATGATTTTCTCTTAAAAGCACTAATTTTCCTTGTGTAAATTTATTTAAATAAAACCAATAAAATTTTGACATGGGCTGGATTTTTCTTCTTTTCTTTGCCATAACCAAGAACACTGATTTTCATGACATTTTTTCCCTCAAAAGATGATAAAGTCTGTACCTTTTGTGAGCTGATTGAAAAATAGAAAATATGGCTTAATAATGGCTCAATGTAAAATTATTGAAAATTAAGTGAGTTACTTGTATTAAGCTGAATGTGTGCTTGATCTGTTGCTTTTCATGAAGAAATAACTGTATATTTAAAGGATAGAAAAGTTTTAATTTTGTTTTAGCTTATCAAATGTTTTCTTAGTATTTTACTAAATAGAAAATAAAAGAATGTATTAACTTGGAAATTGTTCAATTGGTTTGTTAAATTTTAAAAAATACATCATCAATAGTTTTTTTAATATGAGATAGATACTATATATATTCCTAATAAGAGCTACATACAAGAAATTTAAAAGGCCACAAAATAAAATGTTACAGAAAGGATTATTTTTTAAGGAAAAACGAAAAATAATTATAGAGTTTATGCACCTACTTCTTAAAGAACAAGTACTATTATGCTAGATTCTATCAATGCATCATAAAATAATACAGACAATAAAAATATCTCAGCATTTTATATTAAAATTTATAGATGAAGAAATAGGATGAAAAAAGAGAAGGAAGATGAATTTATTTGAATTTATTTTCTTTTCTTTTTTTAGACACAGTCTCATTTTGTCACCCAGACATGATCTCAGCTTACTGCAACCTCCATCTCCCAGGTTCAAGTGATTCTCCTGCCTCACCCTCCCGAGTAGCTGGGACTACAGGTTAGCACCATTACGCCGGGGTAATTTTTGTATTTTTAGTAGAGATGGGATTTCACAATATTGGCCAGGGTGGTCCTGAACTCTTGACCTCAAGTGATCAGCCTGCCGTGGCCTCCCAGAGTTCTGGGATTACAGGCATCAGCCACCATGCCCGGCCACATCTTCATTGAATGGAATTATTTCATTTTGATTAACTCTAATGTTTCAGTATTTTCCTTTGTGCTGTTCATAGAAAACGTTACTTACTCCAGGGTTACAAAAGCATTCTACTATACTATTTCTAGAAACTATTATTTTAGCTTTTATATTTATGTCTATAATTCATTTCAAAATCACGTATTTTGAACACCATATGTTCTATAAAGTTATCCAATTATTTCAGCACCAAATGTTGAAAAGATTAGCCTTTTTAAAATATGCTGTTTCCATTATCATTTAGTTTACAATGTATTATAATTCCCTTTGTGATTTTTAAACTGACTCTTTTAAATTTATTTTGGTAAAATAACATCCTGTATATAATTTTAATACTTAAGACTTATTGATACTTGTTTTATGGCTCAGCATATTATATACATCCGTTAACGTTCAATGCACATTTTAAAATAATGTGACTGTGCTATTGCTTATCTCATGTTCTATAAAGATAGATTAAAATTGACACTATTGTTCTGGTTTATTCGTGCTGACATTCTCTTTAATGTTATCAATTGTTAAGAGAGGAGGAATGAAATCTTCAAATATATTTGTCGATTTGTTATTTCCTTTAATTCCATCAGGTTTTCTCCTGCATTTTCTGAAGCCTTAAAATTAGATGTAGACACATTTTAAATGGCAATGTCTTCTTTAGGAAATGACATTTTGGTTATAACATATCTTTGTTTATCTTTAGTAAATTATTTGTTCCAAATTCTATATTATCTATTGTTAAGATAACTTTCTAAAAATTAGTGTTTTAGTAGTTAGTGGATAATTCTTTTTCTTTTCAAATTTCGTATCTTTCTAGTAAAGTGTCCTTCTTGTAGAAAGCATTGTGTTTGATCTTCTGTTTATATTCTGCTTGATGATACCTTTTTATTGAATGTCAAAACTAGTTTCATAAATATATTTATATGAGTTAATACTACCATTTGCTATTGATAATACTGTCTCATTTTTACAATTTTTTATATGTATGCATTCTTGAGGATTGAAAACTGTTTAATAGCAAATTTTAATCTTTTATATTATTATTAGCTATACCTTATTTTTTTATTGCTCCTATGAGGTTTATAATATATATCATTAAATTATTATAGTCTAACTTCAATGATATTATACTACATCATATATAATGTAACAGCCTTTAAGCAATATGCTTACATTTCCCCATCCCCTCATTCGTGTTTCTTAAATGTAAACCTTACAAGACATCATTTTTTTAAAGGGCATTTTGAATGACTTTAGGAATATAGAGTACCTTTTTCTCTCTCTATTATTTGCTATGTGGTCCAAGTATAAGTAGCATGAGAATTACCTGGGAGTCTGATATAATGACAGCTTCTCAGTCTCATCCATACATACTGAATAGAAAACTATATTTTAATAAAATTCTTTTGTTATGTGTATGCCTCTTAAAATTGAGACTCGTTCTACTCTATTTTGAATGGCAATTTTCTAGGAAACCTAATGATCACTAAGGACTAACCAAATGAGTCCTTTGGTACTATCAAAGTTATGCCATTTCAGAGGATTTTCTAGTTCCTTTGAGGGATTTTCAATTTCTTCACTTTAAAAGTAAGCTTCTTTTCCAGATTTATTCAGATCATTTTCAATTTATATCATCATCATCCCTACAATAAACATAGCTAAATTCCATTTCACTAACACTTTTTCAGAGATAATTATTTGCTTTATTACGAGTGAGTCATTAGGTGCTCACATAAACTTGACTGAAATAAAAAGACTATCTTATTTCCTAAGTCTGTATCAAAGTGCTTGTAAATATCTGGGAGATGGAAGTTAATCATTAAAGATGCAATTCTGCATGCTGGCCTTCCAGCAAGAGAGGAAGCAATCTACAGTGCTATATAAGTGCAATGAGAAGACTGCTACATTAGTCTCCTGATGAACTACGGCAGTGACTCACACTCTGTGAATTGTAAATAGTGAAGTGGTAAAATGGGATGCGAAGTCATGCTTCTACAACATTGTGTTGTTACAACCACACATCATGAACATGTCCCCATGATCATATCAGTGAGGGGACTGACATTCGCTCATGTAGTAAAATTTGCAGGAGTGAAACAAGATTGTTGGCCTATATTCAGCCAGTGCCTTTACCACTGAAAGTACTGGTTTTCACCTTAAAAATAGCTAATGCATGCTAGGTTTAATACCTATGTGATGGGTTGATAGGCGCAGCAAACCATTATGGCACAGATTTATCTATGTAACCAACCTGTACATCACGCACATGTATCTTGGAACTTAAAATAAAATAAAAACTCCAAAGCCAGGAATTTAGAACACTTTACTGGTGTTTGAATTCTATCCTTCCTCAATTCCTATGTGTTTTCTCAAAGTGTTCTAAGAATAACAGATATTTAGTAATGCTATTCTATCCATGCCTGTGCTAAAGACACATGGTTAAGTGTTTTATTTGACATCAACTTTTTCAGTTATAAAATATGTCATTTGTGTGCTATTTGCTCAATTATATAAATTTATTCATTCAAAGAATAGTCATTAAGCTATGTCCAAAACTTTACTGGATATTGAGAAAATACAGGTGTTTACAAAATTGAAAAGACGCTGTCTCTAAACTCAAAGTAATCAATCGAGGAGATAAGAAAATAATTGAAAACATGATGAATTAAAATAAAAATTAAATTTAAGAAACAAATGAAGGGATATCCAAAGTTTATGCAACTTGAGAGAAATGAAAGTCCAGCCAGATCTGAAGAGTGTATGTCATTTTTAACATTGAAGAGGTGGTAAGCAAATATATTGCCACCCCTCCGCAATTATGATACAGACATTTTTCTCCCCATAGTACAACACTGACCAAGCAGGCTACACATTTCCTAATAATCTGTGAAAGATTAAAAACAAAATTAATTTGAAATGGTTATTATATGACTCTTATACCATGTTTTCTGTCTTGGTGTGAGGATTCTATTCCTTCATTACTCTTGTCATGGAGCAATGGCAAAGTCAATTTATAACAAGGTACTGAGAGTTTTCCATATATGTCCAAAGGCCAAGAAAACTCCTGGATGGTGCAGAGCAATAGAAAAATTAATTCTTTGTTTTTGTCTTGGAATCATACTTGTTGCAACTTCTCTCTGTTCATAGATTTGTTGTTTTGCCATCTTCCCTAAAAAGTACTTCAGAGAACAATATTTCAATAATCGAGCATGTGTAAACCAAGTTACCCCTATTACACTTCATCTTTAACTATTTATGGAGCTCAAGGACAAAACGGAATATTGGCTTGCTGTCTTATTTATCTTTTTCTATATTTTGTATGATAAATCATCCTAACAAGAAAACACAGGCACTCAACCATCCACAAGTACACAGACTTAGACAGACACAAACATACATGTCTTCAAGAATAAGGACAATACAAAAACAAAAGAACGTCTAAACTCTCTATTTAAGAAAAGAACAAACTTCAATTTATAATTTTATAGGTAACTACAGTTCATTCAGAACTATAAAATATTTTTACATTTGCCCTTTGCATATTCCAACCTTGCCATCTCCAAAGTGAGGTATTCTGTAAATTTAGTTCCATGTCACAGTAATTTGATCTTTTAAATTTTGTAATTTAAAAAATATTTCAAAAATATTTTTATTACAGATTAGCAATCATATAGAATTGACATTAACTTGAACAGCTTCCTTGCTCATCAATATTTCCTATATTCATTTCACTTTCATTAATGTAAGTCCTCCGACTTTGTCCTACTTTTTCAAAACTGTTTTCATCATTTGAAATCCCTTGAGGTTCAATATAAATTTTAGGGTAGATTTTTCAATTCATGCAAAAATTTCCCTGAGATTTTAATAGGAATTGCAGTGAATATGCAGAGAGTTCTGTTTAGTATCGATATTTTAATAGAATTAAGAACACAGATGATCTTTCCATTTATTTCTGTCTGTAATTAATTTCAGCAATGTTTCATAATCCTCAGTGTACAAGTCTTTCATCCCCTTGATTAAGTTAAATCCTCAATATTTTGTCTTTTCGATGCTGTTATAAATGGAATTATTTCCTTATTTTCCTTCTGAGATTGTTCATTGTTAATGCATAGACATGCAAGTGATTTTTGTATGCTAATTTTGTATACTGCAATTTTGTCAAATTTGTTTATAGTTCTAACACTTGAGAGAGTGTGTGTGTTTGTGTGTTGAGTATTGAGGATTTTCTAAATATAAGCTTCTGTCATCATCTGGAAACGGAGATAATTGTACTTCTTCCATTTCAGTTTGAATGCCTTTTTTGTCTATTTCTGGCTGAATTACTTTGGCTAGAACTTTGAATACAATATCAAATTGAAGTGGGGAAAGTGAGCATACTCTGTCTTGTTCCTGATCTTAGAGGAGAAAGCTTTCACTCATTAATCATTGAGTATGATGTTCACTTTGAGTTGCCCTTAGTTATCTTGAGGTAATAGTTACTATTTCTGTATCGTTCAGTGATTTTATGATAAAGGAGTATTAAATTTTGTCAAATACTTTCCATACGTCAATTGAGATGACCATGTCATTTATTTATCCTTCCTTCTGTTTGCATAATGTACTAAATTGATTTCATATCTTGACATATTCTTGTGTTCCAGGAATTAATTCCAATAGGTGAGTAGGTATAATTCTTTTAAAATGCTGCAGGATTTGGTTTACTAGTGTTTTTTTAAGGATTTTTGCATCAATATTAATCAGAAGCATTGGACTCTAGTTTTCTTGTAGCATCTTTGTCTAGTTTTGGTAAGAGGGTAATGCTCACCTCATAAAATGAGTTGGGAAATATACCACCTCTTTAAATTATTTGAAGAGTTTGAGAAGTAATGGTGTTAGTTCTTTAAATACTTTGTAAAATTTACTAGTGAAGCCATGCCATCCAGGATTTTTCTTGGTTGGGATATTTTTAGTTACTGATTCAATCTCTTTATTAGTTGTAGGTATATTCAGGTTGTTTTTATTTATTCCTGACTCAATTTTAATAGGTTTTGTGTTTTTAAGAATATGTATATTTCATCAAGGTTACTGGATTGTTTGCATATTGCCCCTCCAAAATTCATGTTGAATCTTAATCTCCAATACAACATTATCAAGAAGTGAGGCTTTTAGGGAGAGATTAGGCCAGGAGGGCTGTGCTCTCACAGATACGATTAGTCCCTTGAGAAAAAGTCTGTAGAGGAATAGCAGCTTCCATTTTGCTCATTTGTTTTGCCACATAAGGATACAGGGTTCAAGGTGCCATCCTGGAAACAGACTGTCCCCTCACCAGACACTGAACCTGCCATTACTTTCATCTTGGACTTTGATCTTGGATTTCCCAGTCTCCAGAACTATGCGAAATAAATTTCAATAATTTATAAGTAACCCAATATTCAGTTATGGAAGCACAAAGAGATGAACATAAGTATCCAATCTGTTGGCATACAACTGTTCATGGTACACTCTCATGATCTTGCTTAGTTTTATAAAATGGTACTAATATCTCCATATTTTTTCTGATCTTAACAATTTGGGTCTTTTCTCTTTTTGTTTCAGGCAATATGCCTAATTGTTTGTCAATGTTATTGATATTTTGAAGAACTGACTTTAAATTCTATTATTTGTTAATATCTATTTTATTATCTGTGTACTAACCTTTGTTACTTTCTTCCTTCTGCCAATTTTGGGTTTAGTTTGTTCTTTTCATGATTCTTTAAGTTATTAAGTCTGGTTGTTGATTTGAGGTCTCTTTTCTTTTGTAACATAGGTATTTTTTTTTCTTTGTACTTTAGGTTCTGTGGCACATGTGCAAATCATGCAGGATTGTTCCACAGGTACATATATGGCAAGGTGGTTTGCTGTCTTCCTCCCCCCATCACCTGTATCTGGTATTTCTCCCCATGTTATCCCTCCCCAACCTCCCCCATCTCCCACTGACCCTCCTCTAGTCCCCCTCAACTGACCACAGTGTGTGATGCTCCCATCCCTGTGTCCATGTGTTCTAATTGTTCAACACCTGCCTATGAGTGAGAACATGCGGTGTTTAATTTTCTCTTCCTGTGTCAGTTTGCTGAGAATGATGGTTTCCAGATTCATCCATGTCCCTATAAAAGACCCAAACTCATCGTTTTTTTAGGGCTATGTAGTATTCCATGGTGTATATGTGCCACATTTTCCTTATCCAGTCTATTGTTGATGGACATTTGGGTTGGTTCCAGGTCTTTGCTATTGTAAACAGGGCTGCAATGAACATATCTGTACAGGTGTCTTTATAATAGAATGATTTATAATCCTTTGGATATATACACAGTAATGAGATTGGTGGGTCAAATGGTATTTCTATTTCTAAGTCCTTGAGGAATTGCCACACTGTCTTCCACAATGGTTGAACTAATATTCACTCCCACCAACAGTGTAAAAGTGTTCCTATTTCTCCACATCCTCTCCAGCATTGGTTGTCTCCAGATTTTTTAACAATCACCATTCTAACTGGTGTGAGATGGTATCTCAATGTGGTTTTGATTTGCATTTCTCTAATGACAGTGATGCTGAGTATTTTTTCATATGTTTGTTGGCCTCATATATGTGTTCTTTTGTAAAGTGTCTGTTCATATTCTTCGCCCACTTTTGAATAGGCTTGTTTGTTTTTTCTTGTAAATCTGTTTTAGTTCTTTGTAGATTCTGGATATTGGCCCTTTGTCAGATGGGTAGATTGCAAAAATTTTTCCCATTCTGTTGGTTGCTGGTTTGCCCTAATGATGGTTTCCTTTGCTGTATAGAAGCTCTGGAGTTTAGTTAGAGCCCATTTATCTATTTTGGCTTTTGTTGCCATTGCTTTTGGTGTTTTAGCCATGAAGTCTTTTCCTGTGCCTATGTCCTGAATGGTTTTGCCTAGGTTTTCTTCTAGAGTTTTTATGGTGTTAGGTCTTATGTTTAGACCTGGAGTTAATTTTAGTGTAAGGTGTCAGGAAGGGGTCCAGTTTCTACTTTCTGCACATTGCTAGCCAGTTTTCCCAACACCATTTATTAAACAGGGAATCCTTTCCCCATTGCTTGTTTTTCTCAGGTTTGTCAAAGATCAAATGATTGTAGATGTATGGTGTTGCTTCTAAAGCCTGTGTTCTGTTCCATTGGTCTATGTCTCTGTTTTGGTACCAGTACAATGCTGTTTTGATTACTGTGGACTTGTAGTATAGTTTGAAGTCAGGCAACATGATGCCTCCGGCTTTGATCTTTTTGCTTGGGATTGTTTTGGCTATTCAGGCTCTCTTTTGGTTTCATATGAAATTTGAAGTGGTTTGTTTCCAGTTCTGTGAAGGTGGTCATTGGAAGCTTGATGGAGATAGCATTGACTCTATAAATTACTTTGGGCAATACAGTCATTTCCATGACGTTGATTCTTCCCAACCATGAGCATGGAATATTTTTCCATCTGTTTGTGTCCTCTCTTATTTCATTGAGCTGTGGTTTATAGTACTCCTTGAAGAGGTCCTTTATGTTCTTTGTTAGTTGTATTCCTAGGTATTTTATTCTCTTTGCAGCAATTGTAAATGGGAGTTCACTCATGATTTGGCTCTCTGTTTGTCTTTTATTGGTATATAGAAATGCTTGTGATTTCTGCACACTGATTTTGTATCCCGAGACTTTGCTTAATTTGCTCATCAGTTTCAGGAGATTTGGGGCTGAGATGATGGGGTCTTCTAAATATATAATCATGTCATCTGCAAATAGAGACAATTTGGCTTCCTCTTTTCCTAATTGAATACCCTTTATTTCTTTTTCTTGCCTGATTGCTCTGGCTAGAACTTCCAATACTATTTTAAATAGGAGTGGTGAGAGAGGGCATCCTTGTCTTGTGCCAGATTTCAAAGGGAATGCTTCTAGTTTTTGCCCATTCATGATGATACTGGCTGTGGGTTTGTTGTAAAGAGCTTTTATTATTTTGTCATATGTTCCATCGATATCTAGTTTATTGAGGGTTTTTAGCATAAGTGCTGTTGAACTTTGTCAAAGGCCTTCTCTGCATCCATTGAGACAATCATGTGGTTTTTGTCTTTGGTTCTGTTTATGTGATGGATTACATTTTTTAACTTCCATAGGTTTAACCAGCCTTGCATCCCCAGGATGAAGCCTACTTGATCATGATGAATTCTCTCACTCAGTGTGAGAGGATGTTTCCTTCCCTGATTTTCCCCCTTTGGGAACCCATCTCACTCAGTGTGAGAGCGGCTTTTCTTTCTTCTCACTCAGTGTGAGAGATAGCCGTTTATCTTTGCCTAAATAAATCACTTTCTGCAAAAACTTTCTGAGTCCAGTATTTACTTGTGAGTGAACTGTGCCCGGCGTGGTCCCCTCTCCCATTCTTGAGTGAGTGAGGGACTAAAAGCCTGGAAGAACAGCCCACTGGGGAGCCAGCTGAGAGCTCCCCTGTACCCCAAAAACCAGAAACACTTTCATTGCACCTCATACTTTTTGATATACAGTGTTTTCATTTGTCTCAAGACATGTTCTAATTCCCTTTATGATTTACTCTTTGATTACATGTTTAAGTGTCAATTGTTTAATTTTCTCACATTTTTAAATTTTTCAGTTTTCTTCCGTTGTGGATTTTTAGTTTCACTCCTTTGGCATAAGAATACCAGTGTTCATTATACTGTCAATATGATGTTCATTCTTCAGTCTCTCTCTCTCCTCTCTCTTGGGAATTTTAATTTTTTTTTATTTTTATAGGCATTTAGAAATTTTGTTTGAAGCTGTTTTACTTTTGCATTTTAATTTTTTCTTCTTTATTACTTTTAGGACTATCCTCTATATTGTTTTCTTCCATCCTGTCATTTTATTTTTATTTTTTTGAACTATTAGGACATACATTCTGAATATTTATTGGTTTTCTTCAAATGCACTGTAGTTCTTAGTCTTCTATTATTTTACGTATGTGAATTATGGCATTTTAGTGGTAGTCTAATAATTTAAGATATCAGCATTTTATTTTTCCAGAGGAGAAGGGCTGTTTCTTGAAGTTCAATAGCTAGCTACTTCAGAGAAGCAACTACCAACACAGGAGTAGACATTCAATTAATTTATTGAGGAAAATACTTGTGAAGGATACTCAGGAAGGAATTAGAGAAAGTGGGGTAAGTCTAAAAAGTGCAAAGCAGGTCTGACAATAATGGAGGAGAGAGACAGAAGGCAAATGGAAGAGACAGGTGGATGACAGATTGTAGCGCAGTTCTAAGAAAGATTTAACAAGGTTGATGGAAAGTCCTTAAGATGGTATCATCTATGGAGGAGTCCTGCTCTAGGCAATAATGGGCCTAATACCCCTGCTATGCTCAAACATGAGCTGCAAGCACTTGCAGAAAATATGACCTCAGCCCAGACACATTTGTGAACCCAAGAGGGCAACAGCAGAGCTGTCAGTCAACGTTTCTTGCAGAAGTAGATATGAGCAGCATATTTCTACATTTCCCATACCTGGGATAATACACAAACTCACACAACAATAGAGTGACTCTTCTTTCTTTCACAGGACTATCCTCTATATTCTTTTCTTCCATCCTCTCATTTTAGCTTGAGGTTCATGACCAATTCAGCAGCAATGTACCTCATCATAGGCTTAGAATTGTAGATTTTCCTGTTTCTCTTTATCTATTGATCTTTTAGTTACTTCTTAAAATTTCTTGTCAATTAATGCCTACATTCTTTTTTGCATGCATTTATAAATGTGTTCATTTATATTTGTAGGAAAAGTATTTTTTTTTCTTTCACAGGATTGTATGTGGACATACTAGTATGCTTATACCAATATTGTGAGCCAATATTTTGAGCCAGTACTACATAACAAGTATCTGTCTGTCTATCTACCTACCTATCTATCTGTCTATCTATCTATCTATCTAAGTATAGATACTGTCTTTTACATAATAAGGAATATCCATCTAAGCCAATGGAAAATTTTTCAAAATACTTATGGCTTAGACCCATTGTAGAGATGTCTGAAATCAGGACTAGTTACATAATTTGTGAGTACCAACACAAAATGCAAATGTTCATCTCCTTTTTAGGATACAAATATTTAGAATTATCACCCAGCAACCACAGTGTGGGAGTACTTTAAGCATGGGTAAGAATTAGCATTTGTCCAAATGGAATGTGACTATCATCAACTACTCAAGGAATTCCGTAGCCCAAGATGTTTAAAAGTACTTGCTATGTAAAGAAATCAGCCAATTAAAAAAAAAGCACAGAAAACAGAAGCATTAAAGAATAGAAGTAAGTATCTGCAGGTTAGCCTACCCTTTCCAGTATTAACAAAACTTACAGTCCATATTCTTAATCATATAAAATGGGAAAGTTATTCACTTCAAAGGAAAACAAAATAGGATAAACTCAGTATTTTAAAATGGTACATCAAGGAGTTTTTTTTTTTTTTAACCAAAGGCCAAGACCTATGTAATTAAACTTCAAAAGCTCCAAACTTTGTGGAAATTTCATGCGATAAAACACATATAAAACCAATGGATTCTATGTTCCCGAAATTTAAATAAATAAATAAATTATTATTTTCATAGACACACTGCCAAAAAAATCAAGGATTGAGTGTTTTGACAGGCGTAGTTATAAAACGAATTTTATTTATTTATTTATAGTTTTGAAATAGGTTTTGGACCACTTACTTTAGAAAAGGTATTACAATTAAATGGCACAATCACAGCACTGTGGTTGAAGCTGCTTTTCCTCTATATTTTTTCTGCTGTGGTCACTCATGTCTATTTTCATGCTCATCCAAGTCCTGATAATGAATACAGTCACAGACCCAGATATATGACTAGAGTTTCTGTTAAATTATTTATATTACAGTACTGACTTTTATTCCTCTGAAATCACTTGCTGGCAGGATGGGCTTCCAAATACACTCTGGAATTATTAGAAGTGTGGGTTATGTATAGTATTACCTAAAGCCTATTTCCAAGCACAATATTAAGACTATGGATATTGATGCAAATAAGAACCACCTCACCTTACAATTTCATATTTTATTCCAGTCGTATATCTCTGCTGAGTCTGATATACAAACTGGTCAGTGGTTCAAGTTCCAAAGGCAAACTTAGTTGTATTATAAATTTCACTCTAGGCAACTACAACATTAAAATGTGCTAAGAACGGGAATATTAAACTATAAAACTTTAAAGTATTAAGAAAGATAATAAAACTGAATGTTCGGAGCATAGTATTTCTCAATTTTTATGTATATAGTATCTAATAATAAATATAATACTATTACAAGAAGGCAGAGAACAAAAAAGAGAGAAAAATAAAATAGAGTTTGCCAGAAAAACAGGCAATGATTCAAATTTATCAGGTAGACACAAAGAAAAAGAAAGTAGAAGACTTTACTCAGTGTTAGAAGGGGTTTGAACCTCAGGACACATTGGCTCCATCTCCTAACAAATGCATACCAATGAGTGCTTTGGAACTCAATCCATCAATATCTATTCTCTGTTTCCATAAGTATTAAAGTTAAACGAGACCACAATCTACAAAGCCTATTCAGTCAGATATCAGGCTGTAGATTCCAGGATTGTCTTTAGAATATTAAATTGAAACATTTTCCAAAGTATGTAGGGAAAATAATAGTTACCATATAACAAATTAAAATTCTGTTAAGAAATAGAATAAACATAAATTTATTTAACCTGTAGTAACCTATAAATCTTAAAATATATAATAAATGTTGGCATTTAATGATACAAACTTCCCTATTAGCATTGATTTTATTGTATTCTACAGGTTTTGGTATTGCGTTTCCACTTTCATTCATTAAAAAAAAAAATTTTTAATTTCCATCTTGATTTCATTGTCGACCCAAAGATTCTTCAAGAGCATGTTGTTGAAAAAAATAAAAACAATTCAAGTCAAAAAACAGGAAGTAAAATTATCTCTGTTTACTGACCATATGATCTTGTTCTAGAAAACCCTCAAGACTCCACCAAAAAAACTCAGATTTGATAAATGAATTCATTAAAGTTTCAGGATACCAAATCAACATGCAAAAATCAGTAATTTTCTATATAACAGTAACAATTAAATGGAGAACCAAAACAAGAAGGCACTAACATTTTCATAACTACAAAAATAAAATAACGAGGAATATATATAACCAACGAGGTGAACGACTTCCCCAATGAAAATTATGAAACCCTAATGAAATTATAGATTACACAAAAACAAATGGAAAAACATCCCATGCTCACAGATCAAAAGAATTAATATCATTTAAATGACCATACTGCCCAAAGCAACCTACAGATTCAATGTTATTGCTACCAAATTACCAAAGACATTTTCCACAGAATTAGGAAAAACAATTTTAAAATTCTCATTGTACCAAAAAAAAGAGCCCAATTAGCTAAAGCAATCCTAGTAAAAGAAAAAAAAAAAAAGCTGAAGACACCCCATTACCTAAACTTAAATTATCATACAGGGCAAGAGTAACTAAACAGCATGGTACTACTATAAAGATAGACACATAGATCAATGGAACAGAATTGAGCAGCCAGAAATAAAGCTACATGTTACTCAACAAAAACATACAATGGGAAAACAACAATCTTTTCAATAAAATGTACTTGGAAAATTGGATTGCCATATGCAGAAGAATAAATGGACTGGACTCTTGTTTCTCACCACACAGAAACATCAACTCAAGATGGATTAGAGGCTTAAATGTAAGACTTGAAAATATAAAAATCCTAAAAGATAATCAAGGAAAAACACTTCTGGACATTGGTCTAGGCAAAGAATTGATGACTAAGACCTCAAAAGGACAAGAAAAAAAAATTAAATGAAAAATAAACAATGGTGCTTAAACTTCAAAACTGCATAGCAAATAATAATAATAGCCACAGATGAAAGGACAGCCTGCAAAATGGAAGAAAACATCAACAATAATTTCTGAACGAAAAAATAATCTTTATAATTCTCTAATTGAAAAGAACAGATGATTATCAGCACAAACAGTAACCCACAACATAGACATTTCAATTGGCTCATTGTACACAATTCTATCAAAAAAAAAAAAAAAATCCAAGTTCAGCAAACTGTCCACTTGATGGGTGCCAAAGCTATTAAACCAAGATTGGCCACAGACAAGAGTGGAGACTTTTGCTGAAATTTTAAATAAATAGGGTCAAGCTCCTTGAGAATTTTTTTAAATAACTCTAACAATAGGTAAAACATGGTTTACCAGTATGATCCTGAAAACTAAAACATAATCAAAGCAATGGCTACCAAGAATGGAAGTTGTTAAGTCAATGCAAAAGTGGACTGGTCAAGAACAAAGAACATGGAAACAGTTTACTAAGTATGCTGAAGGTATTTACCTTGATGGCTTTCTGGAGAACCCAAGAATGATAACCTCTGCTCGTTCTGAGAGTTTTTTGAGAAATTTAGCTAACACTTTAGCAGAGAAATGCTCAGGTAAACTTCACTAGAGAGTCCTTCTCTACCACAACAATGCTCCTGCTCATTCCTTGCATCAAACAAGGACAGATTTGTGAGAATTTCTATTATAAAACTGTAGCCATCTGCCTTACTGTTATGATTAGGTTTCTCCTGATTTATTTTTGTTTCCTAATATTAAAACATTTGAAAGGGCACCCATTGTTTTTCAGTTAATAATGTAAAGAAGACTGCATTCACATGATTAAACTTTTTATCTTTTCAGGACCAACCAAATAGCTGGTATCATCATTAATGAAAGTATCTCGACCTTGACTGAGTTTATATTAAGAAATAAAATTTATACGAAATTAAAAACAAAAACTATATGATGATCTCTATAGATCCAGAAAAAGCATTCAATAAAATCCAACATCCTTTTTAATACAAAAACCTCAAGAAACTAGCCTCGAAGAAGCATACCTCATAATAATGAGTCATCTATGACAAACTCACTGCCAACACTGTACTGAGTGGGCAAAAGTTGGAAGCATTGTTCCTAAGAACTGCAAGAAGGCAAAGGTCTCCACTCTCACCACTCTTATTCAACATAGTACTGGAAGTGCTAGCCAGAGCAATCAGGCAAAAGAAGAAAATAAAAGGCATCTAAATAGAAAAGAGGAAGTCAAGTTTTCTCACTTTGCTGATGACAGATTTTAGAGAAAACCCAGATGATTTTCCCAAAAGACTCCTTGACCGGATAAATGACTTCAGCAAAGATTCAGTAATGAAGTCTCAGTAATTAAGACTCTTCAGCAGCAATTCTAGACACAAATAATGTTCAAGTTCAAATGTTCAAGCAAATCAACAAGGTAATCCCATTTACATTAGCCATACACACACACACACACACACACACACACACAAATATCTAGGAATAAATTTAATCAATAAGGTGACAGATCTGTATAAGGGAAATTACAAAACACTGCTGAAAGAAATTACAGACAACACCCATGAATGAAAAATAATTTCATGCTCATGTATTGGAAGAATCCATATCAGGAAATGCATATAGTGCCCAAAGCAATCTACAGATTCAATACTATTTTTATGAGTTTAACAATATAATGTTTCAATGAATTAGAAAAAAAAATTAATTTATATTCAACCAAAAAAGACCCTGAATAGGCAAAGCAATTTAAAGCAAAAGAATAAAGCCAGAGACATCACATTTCCTGACTTCAAACTATACTACAAAACTATAGTAACCAAAACAGCATGGCACTGGTACAAAAATGGACACGAACACCGATAAAACAGAAGAGACTCCTGAAATAAAGCCACACACTTATAACTAAGTGACCTTCAACAAAGCAGACAAAAATAAACAATGGCAAAGGACACGCTATTCAATAAATCATGTTGGGAAAACTGGGTAGCAATATGCAGAAGAAAGAAACTGGATTCCTACTTCTCACCATACACAAAAATTATCTTAAGATGGACTAAAGTCTTAAATGTAATACCACAAAGTATAAAAATCATAGTAGAAAACCTAGGAAATACTCTGTTAGACATTGGCCTAGGCAGAGAATTTATGATGAAGACCTCAAAAGCAAATGCAATCAAAATAAAAAATGGGCAAATGGGACTTATGATTAAAGAGTATCTGCACAGTAAAATACACTATCAACACAATAAAGAGAAACTTACATAATGGGAGAAAATATTTTCAAACTATGAATCTAAGAGTAAAGTAAACTAGTCCAGAGGAATAGAAGGCATGGGCCACTGACTCCACACCTCACCAAGTAAAGACTGATTTCCATATGAAAATGTTCTGTCATCCAAAACAAAGTATCTGTTATATTATTTTTAATATCAACATTGAAATGTTTTCCAAGTTATTTTCAAGGATAAAGAAAAATATTAGCATATTCTTTCATTTTCCAAATGGTCCTCTCTTTTTCATTTTCATACAGTCCTCCCACCAGAGACATTACAGGCAAATTTTTCCTTGAAAATATATTTTACCACATGAAGAGAAAAACTAGAAAGAGTAGAAGTGGAAAGAGGAAATGTAATGTATTCTGTCTACCTTTTTTTTTTTTTTTTTTTTTTTTGGTGACAGAGTTTCACTCTTATCTCCCAGGCTGGAGTGCAAGGGTGCCATGTTGGCTCACTGGAATTTTTGCCTCCTGGGTTCAAGCGATTCTCCTGCCTCAGCATCTCAACTAGCTGGAATTACAGGCATGTGCCACCATGCCTGACTACTTTTCCATTATTAGTAGAGACCAGGTTTTACTATGTTGGCCAGGCTGATCTCAAACTCCTGACCTCAGGTGATCTGCCTACCTCAGCCTCCCAAAGTTCTGTGATTACAGGCCTGAGCCACCACGCCCAGCCTTCTGTCTACTACTTTCAACTTGTAAAGTGTGTCATCCACAGCAAGGTGTCAATGTAATTACAGTTCAGGAAGGGTTCATGACACAAAAGATTTTTCATCATAAGAACCAGATGAGACTGTTAGAAATGTAAAATTACTGTAAGAAGTACATATTATTGATTCCTGTAACTATGTTTTTTAGACTTTATAAGTAATAGATATTTCATGTGCACAATCTGAACAAAAATATAACCCAATTTTTAAAGTCAAAAAACATTCCCCTAGTTTTTAATAAATCTTGACTCTTGCAGATGGGGTGGTGGGATTGGGGGAGAGAGAGAATGAATGAAAAAGAGGTTAAATGAATTTTTCTTCACTGATGATGATTAAATTTTGGATTTAGACTTTGTTTTACTCTTTACTTTGTGATGTGGTCCTTCTGTATAGGGACTGGCCATTTTTTCTAGAGGTTCCTACTTCTGGAGACTCAAATCAAAGCCCGCTGCTCTTAACAAGTCCTTGCCACTTTGTCAGGTTTTCAATACTTTTTCTCCCTTAGGACATGCTGAAATGTCTTTACTTGTCAGCTTCCTAGCTGGATTTTTCTGCTATACTTTATAAATACTTGCTTTGTACATGGGTGAGCTTACAGCTGTGTGGCACAGGTGGTCTGTGAGCAGCATTCATAGAACTTCTCTGCATTTTTGTCTTCTCCTGGATTTTGCCCTTTAATTCCAGCCACTTTGCAATTCCCAAAGTCTGTTCAGTCCAGTAAAACTGCTGCTTTCTATACGGATTACTTTTCCTTTTATGCTGAGATTTAGAAAATATGACATGAGGTTAAAAACAAAAAAAAAGTAGATGTGAAACTGGAGCTTATTTCAGATGTTGTCTTTTTTTTTTTTTTTTTTTTTTTGAGCCAGAGTCTTGCTCCGTTGACCAGGCTGGAATGCAACAGCAGAGTCTCAGCTCACTGCAACATCCACCTCCCAGTTTCAAGGGATTCTCGTCTCCCAGCTTCCTGAGTGGTTGGAATTAGCCACCTTGCCTGGCTAATTTTGTATTTTTAGTAGAGACAGAGTTTCACTATGTTGGCTTGGCTGGTCTCGAACTAACCTCCTGATACGCCCACCTCGGCCTACCAAAGTGCTGGGATTATAGGTGTGAATCATCGTGCCCAGTCGTTGTCCTTTTATTCCTCACAGTCTTCAATCCTGCATGTCTGGTTCATTCTCCAATGTCCTAATTGTTTTATACATCTTTATTATATGGTATTTTGACCAGTTGCTACCATTCTTCTGTGGTTATGTCAGCCTGAAAAGCTACTTGATTTTTTCCAGGACCAAAAATATTATTTTAAGATTCTAATCAATTTTCTTTCATTAAACATTCCGTATGATTGGAATTGATTTTTCTGAATGACTAAAGGATTCAAATTCCTCTTTCTTCTGTTTGATAATTAATTCCATCAGCACAATTTGTTCATATAACTTATCCACAAATTCCCAACTAAGCTTAATGCCACTTTTGCCATATATCAATTTTTTTATATGCATGGTTGAGATTGAATCAGGACTTCCTTACATTTTTGTTTTAGCTATCTTAATTTAAGAAGATTTACTTATAAGATTAAGTATATTGTTAGGATATGTTCTCTTACCTAGCAATTCTTCAGGACGAATTCACAAATTTATATTGAATTACTTCAGGTATGTTTTAGTAAGCTGTAAGGTGATTACATGGGTATTGATTATACCAATTTATATACATTGATCTATAATATTCAGAATTAAAAGCTCTGATATATTTAATATGTGTACATGTATGTGTGTTTGTAGGTATAAAATTTGTCATTTCATTGACTCAATATATACTCATATATATGTGCATACATTCCATTTTCTTCTTCATTTCAATATAGCAATTATCCATGTGATCTATAGTTTTTCAAACTATTGATGACATTCTAATATTCAATGATATGCTTGCATTATATACTTACCTATATCCTACATACATTTTTTCCACTCATACTAAAAGTGTCAGGTAAATATGATTTTCACATATATTTTCTTTGAGGAAATAATTAAAAGCTACTACACTATCAAAATATTGTCCATTTCTATTTGTAATGTTAAAATGCACCCTCTAAAAAATTCAACTAGCAATGTGCAGAAATTGTCTATTTTCTGAGTATTACCTTTGTTGACTCTTCACCAATATGATCAGCAACAACAAAAAAAATAGCTTGAATTTACATTTTAACTATGTACGTAGTAAAATAAATTTTCAAATGTTCAGAGAGCTCATTCTTTTTTGTGTAGGAAATTAGTGTCAAATGAGAGAAATAAATGCATATAAATACACCATCTCTGTGTACTTGGCTCAGTCTATTTGCAGAGACACATTACACTTGAAAGCACTTCATTTACATGATAGGTCTACACAGTATGTTGGACTCTTACTCTCAGGGCAGCTTCTGCTGCCAATTTTCATTCCTTAATTTCCGTCGTCTTTGGATTCAGGCCGTCAGTATCCATAAAACTACTCTGACTCAAGTGACTTCCTCATCAGCTCCTACTGTTAGTGTTTTGTGCATGAAATCTAAATCAGTGTGCTCCATCTTTCTTTATACCCCAAACCTCAAATTTAACATAATCATTCTGTATCATTTCATCTACTGATTAGACAGAAGCAGTGACATACAATTTCTTTATAATTATAAAACATACCACTGAGTAAGGAGCATATATTTTTGGCATTATGTATGTGGCATCTGCCCTAACCCAGTTTTAACATTTAACCTGCTACATCACTAAAATTTTATCTCCTTATGGCACAGACACAATCATCTATTTGCATTTTTTAAATACAAAAGAAGCACCTGAAAACAGACAAAAAGCCACTTCCCTTATGCTTGTCTCCAAAACTCATTTGATGACAAAGCATATTATGAAAGGATATCAATTTATTCATTTTTTTCTCAGTGAGAAAGAATATTTATATTTTGCTACAGAAAAAACGTTTAATTATTAAGTACCATATTCCACTGTATACAAATATCTGATATAAATGTTCCATCTTCATATGATATATATGATACAAAAATAAATTTCACATATACAAATATATATGCACACTACTATCTTTAGGAGAAACTAAAAAAATCAGGACTCTGGATTATATTTGGCCACAAGGATTTCTAAAACAGAAATGGTAATCTACATTAATTTTTCTTCATTTAAAATGCCAGTTCAACCATTTTCTATCTACGCAAATTTGAATAAGTTACTTAATTTTTACTACTAAAGCAGGCCATCAAATACAATAAGAATGACATTGGTTGTTCATTGCAAGGTTGTTGTGAGAAATATACAATGTACGTAGACAAGTAAAACAACTTATGGCAGATAAAAATGTTTAAATCATGTTTATTATTTTTTCTCCCTTTTCTTCCCATTTTCTATTTTATTATTCTATGTCACAGCTTGTAAAGAAAATCTGTTCCATCAAGAATTTATCATTTTTCTCTGCTCATGAATTCTAAACTATATCATTAGTATCTCATGTCTCAATACATGTTTGTGCTTAATTAATGCCAATATGAACTTCTCTCCATTAAAAAATTCTAAAATTTCTAACTTGAGTTCTTAATCAGTCAAGAAATTAATATAATGTAGAGATGGGAACAATTACATATGATGATTAGGTAGTTTAATGCATTTATAGCTAATGTAGATTTTAATAGATTTATTGAGTTTTGGAACAGTCAATACATTATTTTGTTATGTTCATTAAGTTTCACTTAATTTATTATTTTATAAACAAAGGAGTGATGACAGTTAAGAGATAATTTAACTTCCTCCACTAATTTTGTGAAAAAGAAAGCTTTAAAATAAAAATATATGTTATTTACATATTTTTTATTTTATATATGACATAATTAACATGTGTGTGTGTATATATATATATTTTTTTAATCACACATTCCTGTGGTAGCTTTACACACTGAGAAATTTTGATTACTGGAGATTTCATAAGGTAAAAGCCCACAAGGTAGAAACATTCATATTAACTCATGAATCAATAACTTTGATAGAGATGTCAAAAAAGTAAAAATTCTTTTCAGTTAACCACTATTGATAGAATGTTACAAAAACCAAATCATAACAAAACTTGAAAAATTTGGTAATGCTCTGAATAATCTTAAGGATTAAGAGGACAAATTTTTCAGAGAACATCATGCCTTTGGAAGAGATTAACTATTTCAGATAAAGATTTAGAAGGTTATTGAAGTAAATAGCCACAGGAAGAAAAAGAAAGGCATTCAGAAAGACAAAAAATAGAATATTTCTAACTCTGCTCATTACTGATTTAAGAGGTTACTTAAAGAATAGAAGAGGAGAGGAGAGAAAGAGAATAGTATTCTCATTGAACTAAAATTGAGCATTTTCTTTTCCTAAATGCAGAATTCCTTCTCTAATCATTATTCTACTTTTGTATACTAAGCCCTTAAAACTACTATGTACCACCTTCATAGGATCATCTCTTTGGACGTGATACTTCTCAGATCCATTTGTCAGAAACCTGAACTGAGTCCTCTTGAAGGAGTTTTCACGTAAAAATTACATGTATTTTTTTTTTAATAAACTAGACTGTTAGTTTAGTTGCTGGTTAAAGTATAAGATCATCAGATACTTGCTCGGGACAGGACCAGATATATAACTTGTGGAACCCAGTGTAAAATAAAAATTTAAGGCATCTGGTTTAAAATGGCTGTGAATTTCAGGACAGATACAGCAGAGCATTAAACTAAGCTGGAGCACCTTTCTAAAGGGAGAGACTTATGGGATTGCACATTCATGAAACAGGTTCTGAAACTGTCTATACTTGTGTCACTAGTCATGTGTTCCCTAAACAACCAAGCACTTAAAATGTTGCTAGTGCAACTAATAATTTGAACACATAATTTAAAATTTAAATTTATAAAGTAAAGCAGTCTATTTTTCTTATAAATGAAAGTGTAATGTTTGGTAAGATTATATTTTAGTGAAAATTCTGTATATATAAATTGATGTTTCTGTTTATAAATTGATATGTAATGTAAGTGTAAGACTATCCTGGTTTCAAAGGCTAATGAAAAATATCTTACATAAAAGAAGGAAATACTTCAGCACATGTTTTATATTAATCACACAGACAATATTTTGTATACATTAGATAAAGTAAAACATGTTTAAATTTAATTTTGTCTCTTGAATTTTACTTTTTGTACGTGATTCCTAGAAAATTTTAAATTATGCATGTGTCATACATTATATTTCTGTTGGATAGTACTGACCTCTGGAAAATTTTCTCTGGGGTCTGCAATTCTTAAACACCATATGTCCTTGAAACTTAACATTTCTAAGCATATCCTATAATTGAGAGGGCAGTTATCAAAATTTAATGTACACTAAATCTCACTGGACATAAAATCCAGAGGTCTTTACTTTCCAAAATAGCCCGTCTGTATGAATACTGCTATATGTCCCAGCATTTGACCTAAGAATACATTAGTCAGAATAAAATCTGACAGCTTTATATTTTGTTAATTCAAACTATATGTGTCAGAAGAACTAGCATTGTACCAAAAGAGTTGCAATTTCTAATTTCTTCATATCTTAATCAAAGGAGAAAGTCTGTAAGGATAAAAAGAATGAAGAAACAGAACATTTCAAGAAGTTATGATTGCAAAGAAATTAATAAATGAAGAAAAAATTTAATGAAATAATTTAACTATTTAATAAATTTAGTAAGTATCCAAAAAAACACTGTGTCTGAATTAGAGAAATAATTTTTACACAGGCTTTAGATTTCCTTTGCTTGTGTTCTCAGGCAAATATACCATTATAACCTAGACTTTTGAGAAAGCAGGTGCTTAATTCAATAAGAATAATGGCAACTGTATTATTCAGTCAGATGTGATATAATTATTGAGTAGCAAGACTGTACTATTGTATACATAAAAAGCAATTTTGGAACTGAACTCTGGCATGACCTGAACGCAAGGGTTTGATGAGACTGCTTATTATAACCTCAGCATTCTCCATGGGAAAATAGTGGAGACTGATGAGGACCACAACTCTTCCTAATATCCTCCTTGTATTTGACACAGAACGTTGTCCCATTGGGAATACAAACATATTTTCAAAAAACCTTTTGACTCCTGCCATTTTGAATCCTTGAGGTCTATTTTATTTTGCAGAATTAATTGTCAGTACAAGCAGCAGACAATCAATACTAGCTGTATGAGTTTTGGCATGTAAAAATGAGAACAGATTTTTTAATGTTTATAAATAGTTTTATAAAGTTTACATCAATTTTATTATTCTATTTATTACTATCAGTCATTATCAATATTTTCATTTTCTGAGGGTTCTTCCCATTTTTAGTTGACATATAATAGTTGCACAGATTTATGGGCTACAGAGTGATATTACATGTACAAAATGTGTAACGATCAAATCAGGGTAATTCAGATATCCATCACTTCAAATATTTACCATTTATTTATGCTGAGAACAGGCAAAATCCTCCCTTCTAGCATTATGAACATATACAGTAACTATTAACTATATTTATCCCACAGGGCTACAAAACACTAGAATTTATTCCTTTTAGGTAACTGTATTTTGGTATCTATTAACCAACCTCTCCCTATCCTCCCCTCCCTTTTACCCTTCTCAGCATCTAATAACCTTAATTATCCTCACTACTTCATTGAGCTTAATTCCTTTTAGCTCTCACATATGAGTGAGAACATGCAGTATTTATTTTACGGTACCTGACTTTTTTCACTTAACTTAACACCCTCAGGTTCATCCAAGTTGCTGTGAATTATAGGATTTCATTTTTTTTAAATATATATATCTTACTGTACTTTAGGTTCTGGGGTACATGTGCAGAACATGCAGGATTGTTGCCTAGGTACATACATGGCAATGTGGTTTGCTGCCTCCAACCTCCATCACCTATATCTGGCATTTCTCCCCATCTTATCCCTCCCCAACCTCCCTACCCCTCGCTGTCCCTCCCCTACTCCCCCACCAATAGACCCCAGTGTGTCATGCTCCCTTCCCTGCGTCGATGTGTTCTCATTGTTCAACTCCAGCCTATGAGTAAGCACACGTGGTGTTTGATTTTCTGTTATTGTGTAACTTTGCTGAGAACGATGGTTTCCAGATTCATCCATGTCCCTACAAAGGACACAAACTCATCATTTTTTAATGGCTACATAGTACTCCATGGTGTATATGTGCCACATTTTCCCTGTCCAGTCTATCATCGATGGGCATTTGGGTTGGTTCCAGGTCTTTGCTATTGTAAACTGTGCCGCAGTGAACATACATGTGCAGGTGTCTTTATAATAGAATGATTTATAATCCTTTGGATATATCCAATAATGGGATTGCTAGGTCAAATAGAATTTCTATTTCTAGGTCCTTGAGGAATTGTCACACTGTCTTCCACAATGGTTGAACTAATTTACACTCCTACCAACAGTGTAATAGTGTTCCTATTTCTCCATATCCTCTCCAGCATCTGTTGTCTCTGGATTTTTTAATGATTGCCATTCTAACTGGCGTGAGGTGGTATCTCAATGTAGTTTTGATTTGCATTTCTCTAATGACCAGTGATAATGAGGAATTTTTTCATGTTTGTTGGCCTCATATATGTCTTCTTTTGAAAAGTGCATTCTACAAAGAACTAAAACAGATTTACAAGAAAAAAAACAAACAATCCCATTCAAAAGGATTTCATTATTTTTAAAGCTGAACAGTATTCTACTGTGTATTTACACCATATTGTCTTAAACATTCACACGTTAATAAACAGGTTGATTTCATATCTTTGCTAACGTGAATAGAGCCACAAGTGACAAGAGGGTTCAGACATTTATTCAATATGTGGCTTTCTTTCTTTTGAATCCATTCTTTTCCATAGAGCAAGGATCCCCAATATTTGCTTTATATAACTGGGTGCTCCAGTGTTGGGTGTGTATATATTTATGATCATTATATCATCTTACTGAATTGTTCCCTTTGTCATTATATAATGTCCTGCCTTGACTCTTTGTACAACTTTTGCAGTCTATATTTTATCTGATGTAAGCATAGCCTCTCTTGCTCTCTTTTGGTCTCCATTTGGAAGGAATATTTTTTTTACATAATTTATCTATGTCTGCCTGTATTTTTATTGTAGAGGTTTCCTATAGCGAGCATAGACTTAAGTCCTTTTTTTTTTTAGTCTGTTCAGTGGGTCTTTATCTTTTGATTGGAAATTTTAACCATTTAGATTCAAGATTGCCATTCATAGTTAAGAACTTACTCCTGTCATTTTGCTTTTTTCTCATTGTTTTGATATCCTTTGTTCCTTTCCTCCTCTCTTATTCTTTATCTTTGTGGTTTGGCGGTTTTATAAAATGATGACATTTGTTTTCTTTATCTTTTACATATCTGCTGTGACATTAAGTTTTTTAACTTCATGTGTTTTCATGATTGTAGATATTGTCCTCTCTCAGATGTAGGATCCCTTAAGCATTTCTTGTAGGACCAGTCTAGCAGTAATTAAATTCCCCAGTTTTTGCTGAGGTCTGAGAAAGACTGTATTTCTTCTTTATTTCTGAAGGATAGCTTTTCTGGGTATAATATTCTTGGCTGGCATATTTTTTTCTTTGAGCACTTTGAATATACCATCCTATTTCTTGTGGCAGTATACCTTGCACAGGTTGGTACATGAGTTTCTGTATGGTATGTGGGCCCTCAGTAGCCCACTGCTGGAGGAGGCAAAGTAATCATTGGCAGTGATTGGGCCCATGCATGTGACACTCATGCTTTGGGAAGCACAGGCTTCAACTATTTTGTCCTAGGGGCAGCTTTCCTAATTACTCTACTGCCTGTTCCTAGGATTGCAGGATGCCACATGGGTTAGGGTACTAGTAATATGAATGTCCTGCCTGGTCTAGCTGCTGTAACATACTCCAGCCCTCTAGATTTATGTGAGGTCACCTCAGCATTGCCCTAGGAAGGTGAAGTTGCAAGAGATAGATAGTTTGGTGTTGGCTTTGCTCTTGTTGTGGCACTATGCTACAGCAACTTGGGTCCTGGGGTGTGGGGGACACTCAGCATGAATTATCTCTCTAGAAAGATGTACTCCCATTGACTCCAGGCAACTGCCCATAGTAAGCTCAGGGCCTGTGAGGGCTGCAGGGCGATCCTGTAGCTATAATTATAGGCACCTATGGAAGAAAGGTAGTCTACTGGGGATCTTCTGCTTACCTTTTCTCCACCAAAGGAAATCTCTCTTGGCTCCATGGTCCATTATTTTTTTGTTTTTAATGGCCAAATAATGTCATGGGTGTTAAGAGCTGATAATTACAAAAGTATAAATAAGATACTGATTAAAAGGTAACACTGTTTTTTTTTTTTTTTTCCTTCCTCTGGCAGCATATTACCCTAACTAATTTAATTCTACCAGGCATAGCATTGCAATAGCAAGGCTTAAAGATTAAAATAATAAGTGTTTTTAAGACTTATAGTATCACTTTTGCCTTTTTGTCAGCTATTGAAGATCTCTTTAGCATAGATTAGTTTGAAAAATATCTCATTTGAAATACTTTTGCATTTCTTCATTTTTCCAAATTTTTACTTTTTCCAGGTTTCTTTGAAGATTGTGCAGGGAAATACTGGGAACTAAACAAAGCAGGTTTTCTTCTTGTGTCTGTAACTTCTGACAAGAAAATAAGTAAATAGAATTATGGAGAGGAAGGTTTTATCTTAAATAAGATTATTAAACTTCTGATTATTTCTAACATTAATTTTTAGTAATTATACTGACTATAAGTTGAGTATATTGCATTTTATTAATCCTCAAGAAATCTACATAAAAATAAAACAGCCCTACACTGTTGCCACAACCAACCCATTGTCTACACCCAGTAGGCCACTCAGTCTCAAATAAACATGAGTATTATATATATGTACACACAAAGTCTGCCTATCTAATGATCTGTTCTATACTTTATTATTTCTAGTATGTATATACAATATTTTAAATGCAAAAAATATGTATTTAGAGGGCTTAAATACAAAAATTGATGACAAGAATTTTTGGGAGTTAGTATAATTCAGATTCAGTGGCATAGGTGTCAGGATATTCATAGCACTAATATGAGAAATGAGTAGAAAGATTTAAAGACCACAGTAAATTTCAATATAAGCTGGGGAAAGTTAAATATTAATCTATATATATTTATAAGTCACAACAGATTACATCTTGAGATATGAAGCAAGTTTAGAGGACCCAAGATTCATTTAGGAGGAAAAAGAAATTCTAGGCACACTCACATGACAAGAAAATCTAATGTAGCTAGTACCATCTTCATTACATGAGTAGTCTGTGATAAACTTCCAGTTTCAGTGCAGTTTCAAATGTCTACTACTCAGTTTGGCTAGAATTCAGGTAGAAATGTTCTAGTTGCCATATTGAAGAAAGTGATAGCTACAAGAAGACTGAAGAAGAAAATTTCACTGCCAATAAAGGTTGGCTTCTTCATTTCAGAAATTTCAGCTTGCATCGTGCTTTTAATAGTTCCAAACTAGTTTGCAATGTGAGGACTGTCTGTACATAGAAAAGTGGAACTGCATAATCAAGTAATTTTAGTTAATTGACCTTTATAGATTCATGCATCTCTACTCACCAAACAGCAGAATACACATTCATTTCAAGTGCATCAACACATTTATCAATATAGGCCATATTTTGGGACACAAAACAATTATTGATATAGTAAAAAAGGATTCAAATCATACAAATTACGTTATTTGACCAAAATGGTATCAAATTATAAGTTCAGAACAGAAATATCTCTACAAAATTTGAATATTAGTAAATTAAATATAATGCTTTTAAATAGCCTATGGGTTGAAAAAGCAACAAAAGGAAAAAACTATCAGTAATTTGAGGATGTGAAGGGACAAACATACTCATAGATTTCTAATCAGAATAGAAACTGGAAAAAACTACTTTGTTTCTTTTTTGTTTGTGGTCTTGCTCTGTCACCCAGGCTGGAGTGCAGTAGTGCAGTCTTGGCTCACTGCAACCTCTGCCTCCCAGGTTTAATCAATTCTCCTGCCTCAGCCTCTCGAGTAGATGAGATTACAGGTGTGTGCCACCATGCCTGGCTTTTTTGTTGTTGTTGTTGTTATTTTTGGTAGAGATGGGATTTCACCATGTTGGCCAGGTGGTCTCAAACTCCTGACCTTGTGATTTGGCTGCCTTGGCCTCCCAAAGTGCTGGAATTACAGGCATGAGCCACCGCGACCAGCCAGACAAAAACTACTTTGGAAAACAGTTTATTAGTTTCGTTAAACATTACAAATATGTCTACCATAAGATCCAGGGATTTCTCAAGATTAAAAAAAAAACACACACACATAAGCACATGCCCATGCAAACACTTTTAAGACATGCACATGAATATTTATAACAGCTTTATTTGCAGTGCCCCCAAATTGCAAACAATCCTAATGGCCCTCAGCAAGTGAATAAACAAACAGATTGTGGCTATTCATCTAATGGAATATTGTTCAACAATACAAAGAAATGAGCTATTGGTACAGAAAACACCATGGTGGATCTCAAAATCATTGTCCTCAGGGATAGAAATAAAACAAAGCAAAAAAAAAAAAAAAAAAAAAAGAGGACTTGCTCTATGTGCTAAAACACATGCTCTGAATGAGGAGACTCCCAAACAGGCTTTGTGTAAGCAACATGGCTGTTTATTCACCTGGATGCAGGCAGACTGAGGACAAAAGGGATGTCAGCCAAGGGGCGATGGGATAGAAGTTGTTTTCATAGGTTGTGGGGAAGGC
>PVKV010003730.1:0-76070 GCA_004027835.1 Alouatta palliata | reverse complement strand
GTTGTGGGGAAGGCGGTGGAATGTTACAAAAGTTACAGTTGGCGATTTTTTGCAAGCTGGGAGGGGGTCATAGGCTAGCAAGTTGGGAGGGAGTCGTAGGGTGTGGAGTCATGAGGTTGGCCAAGCTTGGAGGGGGTTGTAGGCTAGGTTACAAAGTCCAATGGCCTTGTCAGTTGAGGAGGGAATAAGAAACAACAGAAGAATGTCTCAAGTTAGTTAGGTGCCGCAGGGGTTCATGGTTTCTTCCAGGAACTCATCTGGGGTATACTTGCAGGCCACAGGGATTACCATGCCGTTCATGGCACAGTCAGAACTTACACTACGATTCTATTTATATACAATTATAGAAATTATTAGCTAATGTGTAATAATCAAGTTTTGCCTGGGGGTAGTACAGAGTGGGCAGTAAGGGGGCAAAAAGTGGTTTCCAAAGATCACAGGGAACACCAGAAGATGGTTTATATGTTCACCATCTTGACTGAGGAGATGGATTTTGTGTGTGTGTGTCTGTGTGTGTGTATAAAACAGTATACATAGTGCATTTTGAAATATATAGCTTGGTTTTTCACTGAAAACTCATAAAACTGTCTTAAGAAAAAAATGTTTTAAATTTTGCTGTATCTTCTAAATTAGAGGAACATGCAGGGTATAGTTAACACAAAAAGTAGCCATACTTAATTAACGTCATGAATCTCGGAGAAATAGTCTATGAAAAAAAAATGTATACATTGATTTTTGAAGGATTAAGCAACAGGTATGGTATAGAAAGGATATTCTATATGTAGCCTGTCAAAGTAAGAAAAGTCATGGTTACTTTATAAATGTTCAAACATTAGAGATAGGCAAGAAAAACATTAAAAATGTTTTTTAAAGGCTATAAGTAAGGGAGCAGTCACATTGAGTAGCATGAAATCAATCAAAATAGCAGCCAACTGGTAGAGGTAGATTGAGAAAAATTTCCAGGTAAACATCACACAATAAACATCAAGGTAGGGAAAAGTTAAACACACACACACACACACACACACACACACACAGACATATACATACACAAACAATAACAACAATTTTAAAAAACGAGTTTCCTTGTACTTTATGTCTATGGACAGTTCTTTTTAAATTTTTTTTCTGAAGAAGGGCTCTCACTATGTTGCCTGGGATGGAGTTTTGCAGTGCAGGGGCTATTCACAGGCATGATCATTGTACACTAGAGTTCCCCCAGTCTTAGCCTCCCGATTAGCTAGTACTACCGGCAGTTATCACCTGATCCAGCTGGAATATTTAGAAGTGATCACTGTAACCTTGTAGTGTATTTTGAAGTCATGTAGTGTGATGCCTCTGGCTTTATTCTTTTTGCTTAGGATTGCTTTGGATACTCAGGCTCTGCTTTGGTTCCACATTAATTTTTGTTTTTTGTTTTTTGGGGTTTTTTTTGCTAATTCTATGAAACAATAAATTGGTAGTTTGATCAAAATTGCACTGAATCTTTATATTTCTTTGGCCAGTATGGCCATTTTAACAATATTGATTCCTCCAATCCATGAGCATGGGATGTTTGCTTTTTCCATTTGTTTATGTTGTCTATGATTTCTTTAAGCAGTATTTTGTAGTTCTTCTAGTAGAGAGCTTTCATATCCTTGGTTAGATGTATTCCTGGGTATTTGTGAGTGTGTGTGTGTGTGTGTGTGTGACTATTGTAAATAAAACTACATTCTTTACTTGGTTTTCAGCTTGAATGTTATTGGTGTATAGAAATGTTACTAATTTTTGTACATTGATTTTGCATCCTGAAACTTTACTGAAGTTTGTTTATCAATGCTATAAGTGTTTTTGCAGTCTTTGGGGTTTTGTAAGTGTAGAATCATATCATCAATAAAGAGAGATAATGTGTCTTCTTTTCCTCTTTGGATGCCTTTTATTTCTTTCTTTTGCTTGATTGCTCTGGGTAGCACTTCTAGTACTATGTTGAATAGGAGTGATGAGTGTGGGAACCCTTGTCTTGTTCTAGTTCTTAAATGAAATGCTTTGAGCTTTTGCTCATTCAGTATGACACTGGCTATGGATTTGTCCTAAACAATTCCAATTATTTTGAAGTATGTTCCTTTGATGGCTAGTTTGTTGAGGGTTTTATTGTGCATGCTGAATTTTATCAAAAGCTTTTTCTGCATTTATTAAGATGATTAAACCAGCATGGTACTGGTAGAAACAAACAAACAAACAAATGCATAGACCAATGGAACTGGGTAGAGATCCCAGAAATAAAGCTGCACAACTACCAACTCTCAAGTAACATGCATGAGGAAAGGACTCACTTTTCAATAAACAGTTCTGGGATAACTTGTTAGTTACAAGCGGAAGAATGACACTGAACTCCTACCTTTCAGCATATACAACGATGAATGCAAGATGAATTAAAGACTTAAATGTAAAACCTAAAACTAGAAAAATCCTAGGGAAAAAAAAAACTTCGGAAATATACTCTGGACACCAGCTGTCACAAAGAATTTATGACTAAGTATCCAAAAGCAATTTCAACAAAACAAAAATTGAAGCATGAGACCTAATTAAACAAAATAGCTTCTTCACTGCAAAATAAACTATCAACAGAAAAGACAGATGACATAAAAAATGGGAGAAAATATTCACAAACTATGTATCCAATAAGGTCTAATATCCAGATTCTATAAGGAACATAAACAATTGAACAAGCAACAAACACGTATCCACATTAAAAAGTGGGCAAAGGACATGCACACTTCTGAAAAGAAGAAATACATACAGCCAACAAATATATTCAAAAATACTCAAATCACTAATCATTAGAGAAATGCAAATCAAAACCACAATGACATACCTTGTCAACCCAGTCAGAATGGGTATTACTAAAAAGTCAAAGAATAACAGATATTGACAAGGTTGTAAAGAAAAACAAATGCTTATACACTGTTGGTGGGAATGTAAATTATTTTAGCCCCAGAATAATAGGAGGGCAAATTGGAAATAGAGATGTCTCAAAGAACTTAGAATAGAACTTCCATTTACACTAGCAAAACCATTACTAGGTATATAACCAAAGGAAAATAAATTGTTTTACCAAAAAGGCACATGCACTTGTATTTTTATCACAGTACTGTTCTATGGGGAACGCTCCAGCGTAGAGGCCCCCTGACAGTGCCTCCGCCATCATGTGAGCTTGAGCCCAGACATATTTCCCCCTCCTGGAGGCAGTCAAGCTAAGGGAAAGCAGGAACTAAAAGATGGATGATTTTGTAGAAGTTATCTCAGACTCCCTGACACTGACACAATGGCTCGGTGATGGCTGTGAGGTTTTACTAAGACATTGTGTTTTATCTTGGTACCTGTTTTGGGCTAGTTTTATGACTCTGTTTACTCTAGTTTTATGACTCTATTTACTAAACATTATCTAAGCCCTGTAACCACTCACATGTCTCTTGGAGATTGTTACCTTTAAGATCTATGAGTTTTGCCTGACCTTTAAAGAATGTTGCTTTTCCTGACCTTAAAGAATGTTACCTTCTCAAATGTAAATCCCTACACAATAGGTAGAGAAAAATCCCCACCCTCGTTCTTACTTTTATGGCCCCTGGCTATGTACTTCCCTTTTACTGGTATTTTATCTTCTCCTCCAGACTTGGGTATTGTAACTTTTTGTTCCTCTTTACTGTATAGAATTAACAATGTGGGTTGATGTCAGCTACTGAAAGCTGACAGTATATATTGGGACCCTATGCACAAATAAAATCGCTGTTTGGGCATTGCTGTATGGGCATTGCCTATTCAGTCCTCCAGACCCCGCCTATCTGTCTCTCTTTTCTTCCACGCACTCTCTCTTCCAGGTATTGGGACCCTCTTGCTGGCCAAGAGCCCCCGGCAGACATGCTGTTCCTGACACTGTTCCCAACAGCAAAAACATGGAATCAAACTAGATGCCCATCAAGGGTGGATTAAAGAAAATATACATATACATCATGAAACTATGCAGACATAAGAAAGAACAAAACCATGTCCTTTGCAGCAAACACGGTTGCAGCTGGAAGCCATTATCCTAAACAAATAAATGTAGGAAGCAAATAAATGCAGAAAAACAAAATACTGTATGTTCTCACTCATAAGTGGAAGCTAAACATTTGAGTACACTTGGACATTAAGATAAGAACAACATCCACTGAGAACTACTGAGGTTGGGGAGGTGAGGGCTGAAAAACTACTTATCAGGTACTACGTTCGCTGCCTGGATAACAGGATCATTCATACCCCAAACCTTAGCGACATGCAATTTACCCATGTAACAAACCTGCCCATGTACCCCCAAACCTAAAATAAAATTTTAAGAAGAAAAGAAATAAAAAAAATACAAATAGTCGAAGGACAAATTTGTATTGTTGATGACTGACTACAGAATATAAAGATGTATCATATGTGGTTCCCAGAGAAATTGCAAATGATGGCCAATACTAAGATCTTTGGTGATATTGCCAAGAAGATATGCCCGCCTCTAGCTGTGGCAATATATCTATAGACAGAGATTTTGACCTTGCAAAAATTTTGAGTCACATACTAACCTTGGAATCTCGAGCCATATCTAAATGCTCATTGCTGCCAAATCTTACATCTTTCTGGAAAGATTCCTTCTCCAGTATTTTCATGAATATTAGAATAAAAAGACTTGTTTCTATTATTATAAATATTGGATGAAATTAGCTGAATAATATATTCACATTTTGTATGCACATGTATGTAACATAAAAATGTCATATAAAATACATTACAAATGTTATATCCATTTCAATACATGCATATGTATTCTTACATATTTGCCTGTGCATATGTAAAATATACTTTAATATATGAGCTCAGATATGTGAGTGCACACATGTACAACTTTATGTGAATATTCATCTAGACCCAAGAAGAACAAAACTTAAGAGATCCATGAAATTTTAAACAGATAATTACAGCATTAGAATACGCACATTATAATCATTATATCTAAGGACAATTCTAGGGATCATTAACAGATATTTCTACTCATTGAAAAATGATTTTTTAGTATCTGTTTCAAACTCTCATTTGCATTTATTTAATTAAAATATTATGTTGTTTATTAATCTTCAGATCCACAAAGAAGAATATTCATATAATAGTGAACTCCAAGGAAAGTAAAAAAAATGTAAAACAAATAACACTTTACTTCAATCTTCTACTCATTATCATACTTTGTCTTGACAGGTCAGTTTTTCTTAACAGTAGAAAAAAATTGTCTTATCTAGAGCTACTATTTCTACAAAGACAAGAAGTTCAAGGTGAATTTGATTTGTTAGACTAGGAAAAGGAGTGGTGGTGACACTTTAAGCTAATAATGACTGTAATGGAAAACTTTGACCAGCTCAATTTTGTAGAATCACAGAAACATAACATACTTCCTATTTGTCTGTAAGCAAAGCTTGAGAAAAACGGTTCCATTTAAATGAACATAAATTTTATTTATAGTGCATGCCACAAAAAAGACAATTCTATGGACGCTCCCTGGAACTAGAGTGTTTTCTTTTAATTTCACATTTCCTCCTTCAATAATTTCTAGAAATATAATTTCCATTGAGAACCAACATAATGGTATTTTGAATTTGACTGGGTTGAGGTGAATCTCAAGTGAAAAATCTCTTATTTTTATCTGCTATTTGACTCAGTGCTTTTATTAAATTCTAATTACAAAATCTAGTTATCTAATATTTTTTAAGTTTTTACTAATTACTATTTCACTATAAACAATGGGATGCCATTCCATATCTATATTGGCATAAGCTTATTAAGTTTGCAGATCATTTATTCAAATACTGCTAATGAGGAATCAAACTAAAATCCTGTCAGATGTCCTAATATTCAATTCTTAAAAATAGTGACTATTGTTTTTTCCAAGTCAATGTGTGTGTATATCCTCCCTTGGATTGATATTGGTGGATATTAATCCCTTTAATGTATTATGAACAAGTGTAAGGTAAAAACTCAAAGCTATTTAATTCTAATTTGTTATAAAACAAGGGTGACTCATTGAATTAACTACTGGATGCTCTATTACATGCTTTTGTGGATACATAACATATCAACGTATGGAAATGCTAACATCTTATTTACATGGCTTTTTATTGTCACTCTATACCATCAAATCTAAGCTTAATCTATTATGCCTTCTTTTTTAAATGTGGCATGCCTATCTATATGTTTCTATAATTTTGCTCATGATTCTCCCTCTGTATGAAAATTTTAAATCTCCTTCTTTGATAATTAAAATTCTATTTATATTTCAAAGCACTGCACAAATATGACCTACATGAAGCCTTTGAAATTCTACTAGTATGGACTTGATCTAGATCGTATGTTTACAGCAGACTACATTTGTTTATATACCTATTATAATTCTTTTTACACTTGAGGGTATCTACAAAGAATATGAGTTACGAGTTAGCTTTAGAGGTAAAATTACGTAAAAGTTCCTGTAACTGCAATACACGAATGTAATACAGCTTTTTTTCTTTTGCCATTTTTTCTTATATTTTTTACACCAAATGAGCACTGTTTTGTTGTTGTTGTTGTTTATTTTCATAAATGCAGACTAAACTAGGTTCCAATGTGAAAGAAAAGGGCAAATAAACATTTATGGCCTGAGATATGTTGATTCTACCAAACTTGATACTTATATTGAGTACATATTTGAGCCACTTTCATGTACATTTCTTCTTTAATACTTATAAATGAATTAATCATTGTGATATCTAGTTTCCTGATGCTGATAAATGGGTACATGGTGTTAAAAATCTTACCAGAGTCACTCAAATGATAAATGGCAAAAGCAAGATTCACATAACTCTTGTTACATCACAACTGGAGACTAAAAAAGTAGTAACAATGAAGTTGTAGAGTTTTTGCCATTGCTAGAGTATTTTGTATATTATGCTCCTCTGTACTGAAGCTGAAGGTTGCTTGTGTTTTTTGTTTGTTTTTACCTTCTCTCAAAGTAAGGATTTGCTTAGAAAAACAATAAAAAGTGCTGGACTTACTCTGGTAACATACTTTCTCCCCACATATATATTTAAATAACTCTGTTAAAAGTATGTCCCAAAAATATATATATATACCTTCTTGCCTGAATTTCTTGGAATGAATATTATTTGATATAGGCCCAATATGTCAGTATAAGTAGTCAGTGCACATACTGCTATTACAGTTTGTCCTGTTATAAAATCTTTAGAAAAAAAGACTTACACACTATATTTATTTACTGTCCAACTACTGTCCAACTGGAAATTAATTAATTAATTTAAAGTGAGGTTGGCTTAAATATCACTATAAGGAACAACTATCATAAATATCTAATTATTTAAAGGAATTACAAATGTAATTCAAAATAAATTATTTATATACAGGTAACTGAAGATATTTTTACATTATAAATTATTACTTTCTTATTATCATTCTCAATGACATAGTGTTACAAAGTAGAAGCATACTTGTGTTTACTAGTGCCTCTGATTATTTAGGTACAGTTGAGCTAAAGATAACAGTATAGAAGCTATAGTTATATATTGCATAGTCAGTTGCATGTTATCATGGGATAAATTCACAACAAAATTTAAGTGCCTATTCTTCACGTGAGTTGAATGACAGATGAATTTTGACTTGAGCATCAATCTCGGAGTGCACAAACCGTGGAAGACAATTCATATGATGGTATGACTGTTCTCATCACCAACAGGGAAACTACAAAACAAATCTCTAGTTTTCAGCTTTCTTAAACATACCTTTAAAAACTGGGTATATTTTTAAAACCAATTTTTAGGTCGTAATCACTTTTCTCTGAAAATGAGATTTAAAATCAGTTTGGTCTAAATTTTTAGCCTCATGAAACAGTTAAGTCATCACAATTGTTTCCATTAAGAGGAAAATTAGTTTATCTATTGATGGGGCAAGCTGGTGAGAAAAGTAGGACTTTTATAACTGCAAATTGCACTCTGAACACAAAATAGCTTGAAAGTAGATAAACCTCTCCAGGGAACTCAAAATCCTTCATTAAATTCAGGTTTGGGGGCAGGAGGTGACTCAATGATAAAAGACATATAACAAGATTTAAAATTTTCATTTTAAAAGTTGAAAGAAATCACAGGACTAGTGGAGTTTCCTAATATCCTGAAACTTTATAATGCTGAATATTTGGGTAAAACGCCCTTCAAGAGATTTATCTTTGAGTCCATACAAACATAGCAGCCAAAGTAGTACTGTTTCTAAATAGGCCTGGAACCAACTCACTTGCACAATGAGAATTATAGTTATATGGACTTCAAGTGTAGAATCTAAGCATGTTTCTATAATGAATTAAATGATTTTGATTGGTCATTCTGTGATTGATGACCATTGGGTGTCTAATGGAGGAAAGTTTTTTTTTTCTGCGTAGTCATAAATACATGTGCATGAAGCAAAAATTGTAGTTGTTTTTCAACATTCCAACATACGTGAAATCACTTCATTTATTTAATACAGCCATTGGGATCCAATTAGCTTATACCCCCCCAAATACTAGATTTCATTTTGTTGTATTACTCCCTGAAACTCTCATCTTTTTGGTTCACTTTTTATAGTAAAGTTTACTATAGATATTATCCTCTCTTTGCATGTAAACTTTAAAGGGGGATTTGGCAAAATCTGATAGCTTTGCTGGGCTCCTGTTTTTCCTCCTACCTGAAGCAGAACAGGGATTCAAAAATGCAACTACTATGGCTAAATGTCACCCAATTTCAGAGGATCCCTGAACATTTGGCAGCTGACATGAAATTCATATTGGTCCTGGGAGATTTAAAATAAAAGAAGCAAATTAGATGCAAAAGCTAAAAGGAAAGTATTTATATTTCCATATTTTGGTAAGGAGAGAGCAGATGGCTTGAGGAACACTCTGGAAATGTTAAAAAGTTGCACTGTTTAATAGTTTAACAAGAATACAAAGTAAAGGAGGTAACAATGTGAGAACTGATCTCTAATAAAGAAGTTCATTAAACCAATGGTATTGCCTAACTCTTCATAATAATTATGTACTGAGTATGTAAAGGACAAAATAAATGTGTGCATCATGTTTTCTTCCTTCAGTGAGTACCTGGGAAACTGCTGATTCCATAGCTACCCTGACCTACCCATACACTTTTTTCACTTTCTACATATTCCTTAATTCACAACAAAATTTAAGTGCCTATTCTTCACGTGAGTTCAATCATAGATGAATTTTGACTCGAGCATCAGTCTTTGAGTGCACAAACCATGGAAAACAATTCATATGATGGTATGACTGTTCTCATCACGAACAGGGAAACTACAAAACAAATCTCTATTTTTTACTTAGTTTGTGCTTTTTAAATGTACAGGGGCTTGTTGACAGCAGAAAATTTTGACCATCAAAAACTTGATGGAGAAAAAGGATGAGAAATTGTCTCAATGTTTATTCCTTAGAGACAATTATAAAAATTTGTATCTAGCAGTTAATATCCATCTTGCACTGAACCAATATGAGAATTGCATAAACCTTAACAAAAAGCGTTGTCCATTTTGCCACAATAATCACTAGGTTTTTTTTTTTTTTTACATCTGAGAAAGGAGATTTAAAAAATTTAAAACTAAGCGGAAGATTTATAGAAATCATGTAAATGTGCTTTATATCTAATTTTGTAATATATTTATTTTTTGTTGTTTAGTCTCAATAATGTATCTTTGAGAATACTGACGTAAAAACTATTCATTTTTCTTATAGGTGTACTAATAATTGATTGTAATAATGCATATTGAATAGTGGGAAAATAGCATGACTCATTTAGTATATGCATAGTGCTTTCAACCAAGTGACAGATTACAAAACCAAATCTATTGAATAATGGTCTTTCTTATATCCTGTAACAGTTTTTATAAAGTAACTTTGCCTCCTAGTTAAGCTTCATTATAACTTCTTAGTCTTACCTTCACCTTAAATAGACATGAACTGCACTAAAAAAAATAAAATATTGAAGCAATAATAACTGATAGTAAATATTAATGGCACAATGGCATATACTTAGCACCATCATGACTTTAATAAAACTTGGATAGAGCACTATAGAAAGTATGCAGGTAAACTGTGCTGCAAATCTGAAAAAATGTAATCATTTCCATTGGAAAAGCATTATCTCTGAGAGCTTTGCTAGCAGTGTTGTCACAGGGACAACTCTGAGTCTGGATTGAGATTTCTGGATCTGAGTCCTGGCTCTGCCACTCTCCTGCCATTGGAATGTGAGCAAATTACCTGACCCATTTATACCTCATTTCTCCCTATCTGAAATGTGGAAAATAACAGTATCTATCTCATAGGATTGTTACAAGGATTAAATGAGTATCGGTGAAATGATTATAACAAAGCATGGAGTATGTTAAACACTATGTCAGTGTTAGTAAAGGAGCACGTATTAAATATGAATTTTTCCTCATATAACAGCAACAAATGTGTGTCTACTTTCAATAGGGGAGTAAGTAAATAAAGCTAATTTTATATTGCTATTTGACTTGATACAATATTTAAGCTAGAATATTTGTGATAAGAAGGCATGCTCATTTTCTGAATCATCTTTTAGACAGAAGTACAAAGCAATGCAATTGCTTTATTATAGTATAACACACTATATAAGGCAATATGGCATGTTATAATACAGTAAACTTCATGTAGGCAGTGTACAAGTTATAATTATCTTATATTTGAAGTATATTTTCTGACAATAATCTTATTTCTAATTGGATATATTTATCAAGTAAAATATGTTGAGTTGAATTGTGTTCACGTTGTTGAATGGCTAAAACAAGCTAATTAATATAAACATTATCTCACATATGTATCATTTTTTGTTGTGACAACACATAAAATCTACTCTTTTAGTAATTTTCAGGAATATAACGCATTGTTATTAACTATGGTCATGTTAGATATACCATGTTATACAATAGATCTTTTAAATTTATTCCTCCTATCTAACTGAATTTTTATATGTCTTGGGCAATATCTTTCCATGCTCCCACTTCACAGTGAATAGTATTCCCTGGTAATATATGCCACATTTTCTTTATCCACTCATCCATTAATTGACACTTAGGTTGATCTCATATATTGGTTATTGTGAATAATGCTGCAATGAACATAGGAATGTAGACATCCCTTTGACATACCGACTTCAATTCCTTGCGATATATATCCACACTGTAGCTGTATTTTTAGTTTTTTTTTTTTTTTGGAAGCCACCACATCATTTTCCATAATGCTGGTACTGTTACATTCTCGCCAATAATATCCTATGGTTCCCTTTTTCTCCACATCCTATCCAACACTTACCTTTCATCTTTTTTTATAGTAACAAATATAATAGGTTCGAGGTGGTATTTTGTCATTGTTGTAGTTTGCATTTATCTGATAATTAGATATTTTGAGCATTTTATTTTATATATCTGTTGGTCATTCATATGTCTTCTTGTGAGAACTGTTTACTTATGTTTTTGCCCATTTTATAATCAAGTAACTCATTTTCTGTTATTGAATTCCTTATTTCATTAACATTAACTGCTTATATCTAAAACCCAGATACATGGTTTTCAAACATTATATCACAATCTGTTAGGCCATCTCTTCACTCTTGATTGACCTTTTCAGCTGTGCGGAAGCTTTTTAATTAAATTTAGTACATTTGTTCATTTTTACTTTTGTTGCCTGTGTTTTTAGGTTCGTATCCGAAAAATTATTACCCAGACCAATGTCATACAGTTTTTCTTATATGCGTTCTTCTTGTCATTTTATGATTTCAGGTCTTCCATTTAAGTATTAAATCTATTTTGATATTTTTTTGCATATGGTGTGAGATAAGTCTTGTTTCATTCTCCTGCGTGTGAATATCCAGTTGTCCCAGCATCATTCACTGAAGAGAGTGTTCTTTTATCATGCTGTGTTCTCAGCCCTTTTGTCAAAAATCAATTGACCATAAATGTGCAGCATTTTTTGTTGTTAAACTTATTCTCATTTTCTTCTGATAGCTTCAGAAATAGAATTTTTTCATTTTTTAGAAGATTTTTAGTGTATAGAAATACTACTAATTTTTTATGTTCATTTTGTATCCTGCACTCTTAGTGAGTTTCTTATTTTCAATAGTTTTTGAGCATTTTTAGGGATTTCTTTGTATAAGAAAATATCTCCTGCAAACGGGGGCAAGTTAACGTTTTCATTTCCAATTTAGATGCTTTTTTTTTCCTCTTGCCTAATTGCTCTGGCTTGGATTTCCAGTACTATTTTGAAAAGTGGAGAGAGTGGGCATACTTTTCTTGTTTTAGAACTTAGAGAAAATGATTTCAACTTTTCCCTAAGTATGGTGTTAACTGTGGCTTTGTTGTATATGGGCTTTTTTTGTATGGAGATACAGTCCTTCTATACCTAGCTTTTGAATGTTTTTATCATGAAATATAATCTTATTCTATATGATTAATCTGAGGTTCACAAATGTGAATGATTTGCATAAAGCCATATAGCTGCTTGTAACTGCAATACTTGGACACAAACTTTCTACTTGTAACTACTAATTCAGTCAGAGACAATGCCATGTAATAGCTGTGAGATCTAGAAGAAAGTAATTGTTTTTAGTGCCTCGGGTTTTTTTTTTTAATCTTTAAAATGGGGGTACACATATCTATGTTGCAGTGTTATTGAAATGATAACATTTAGAGCATATAAAACACTTGACACATCCAAGGTATAAAAAAATGACAGCAATATTTTACTTAGTATATATCAGCTTACAACTATGGTGCAGAGAATAGAATCTGTTTATGAAGCGGGATGGGTGATGGATGGCACAGAATCTTTTTAGAAAACCTCAGTCATAGCCAACATTTATTATATTATTATGATAGACCAGTTACTATTTTAAGTACTACAGATTTACTGCTTCATTTATTTTGACAGTAAACAGAAATAGATAGGTACTATGATTATATAAACATTACATGTGAGAAAACTATGTGTGCTATGAAATGGTTAAATAATTTGCCAATGATTTCATAGCTTGTAGCAAGTCGGGGGAGAAATGAGTCCACAGAGTGCTTCCAGAAAGGAAACTGCTGAGCACTATCTACTCTACTTTCTCAGCAGACACTGGGAAAGTAATGCACAAATACCTACCCTCTGTAATCAATTCAAGGTTTCCAGATTAAGACTTACACTGCCTTGTCCACTATAAACTATTTGTTAGGGAGGTGAAACACTATCATCTTTGTATTCTCACTCTCCCTTTCAATTGGTTTAATATCAATGTTGCCAGCTAATAAATTAAACTTTCAGAAAAGACTTGATTCAGAACTTTGACATTGCAAAAACTGTTTCTTCTCTGTTTGCTCTTGTCTCTCTTTAGATGTAGCATCATCTGAGGGAGTTTGTGCTGGGTTTTTTTTTTTTTTTTTTTTTTTTTTTTTTTTTTTTTTTTTTTTTTTTTTTTTTTTTTTTTTTTTTGTAATTAAACAAACATTACTAAAATAGAGTCTGTAAATCTGCCAAACTCATGATATGAGAAAACATGAAATTTGGTGTATCTAGTACTTCAGACTATTTTCTCCTCACTGATGTATCTTCTTATACTGTTAGGCCCAATTAGATCCCCTTCATTCTGTAATTCTCAGTCTATTTGTCCATAAAGACTTCTCTTCCTATGTTCTGTGCAATAATGACAGATAGTCTCTTTAACATTTTATGCTTTCTTTTTACTTATTTATACCACAGCACGGTGCCGCTGGTCATTTTTCAAGTAAACTTTCTCCATTACTATTGTAGAATTGGTAATGAATTTGTATAATTAACCTGAAACCTGCAGTGTAAAAATATATGTTCTGATGAGAACTGGGAGCATGCAGGTTAGATGCCACCAATAATTTCAGCTAATTTTAGTAGCCTGTCTTAGGTGGCGACTTCAATCCCACTTTAAATTTCTATTTAAATTTAAATAGAATTTAAATTTCTAAACTTGTTTTAATTCTAAACTTGTTTAAATTTATAAAATTGTTTAAATTTCTAAACAACTATTAAATGCACAAAGAAAATGAAAATTGGGGCACTATCCATGATATTTTATAGCATAGTCACCAAAGGAATAATCATTTTCAGGAGACAGAAAGATTTTTAAAGTTTTTAACAGCATAACATTTCTTGGCATGTGAGTATCTAAGTTCCTTTGTCCTTTGGTACCTTTTTTTTTTTTTGAAATATTATAGTGTTTTCTCACTAACAGATGTAAAACAAAGCATGATTCAGCTCCTTCTGTCTTAGATATTCATCTTCAGTGAAGCATTTTTTTAAAGGTTGAAGAGACTTTTCATTGTGAATACAATAATAGAAATAGAGCAACATGAAGCAAAATTTTGCTGTTAGAAAAATGGAGCCTTGATGGTGCAGTATGTGAGACAGAAAGTTTCTCATCTATGAAGCAGCCAGTTTGTCATAGTATTCTAGAAACCAAAGGAACATAGACACCTAGATGTGATTTCATGACCTTACCTGTTCAGATTGCTTAACTCAAATCAATGAAGACCTACAATTACAAAGTAATTAATTTGCTGTAAAAATATTTTATTTTAGCGAAGACATTTGAGACTGTCAGCAGAAGCTCCCCCCAATGAGTTACATGAAAACATACACACACAGACATATACACACAAGCATGTACACACAAATATTAAGGAACACACCTGCCACTGAGCTTTAAAAACAAATTCATGTTAGGTAAAAGAGCTAAAATACAGTCAGGGCAAATACCTTTTCAGGACAATAAAAGTTCATGAGTCCACTGATTTTAATTTGACTATATTTACAGCCTCTGTTTCTGCTATTTGTGTAAGCACCTACATGTTTTCCATCGTTTTCCAGGGTATTTCTCTTTAAAGAGTGAATAAAGTTGCAGTTGTGGGTATTTTAAAGAACAGGAGTCTTTGGTAGTTAAGTTTTTGACTTAACCTCCCATACAACTTTACATACTGTCATCAAACCAAAATCTTAGCAGGGAAAGACAGAAAAGGTTCAACTTCTCTTTTCACTAATAGCATTATTTCAGAGAGTTGATTTACAAACTCATCTCTCACCTGTAATTTATCACTCACAGACAAATTTCTTCCAATTGTGAGAATTATTTGACTTACTGAACCATAATAATTACAATTTTTAATGAAATTACAGTAATTTCTGTGCCTTGGATTCAAACTACCACAAAATTAGTGTTCATTACTACCTGGTTTTTATCTCTTCACTGAAGCTTTTATTCACTAAGTTAAATAGGTAGACCATAAGAAGTCTCCCAGGTTCCTTTGTCTTGACAAAGCTGTAATGGGTTTGGACAGGGATTTTAGTACTGGATCAAAGAGACGAGATATTTTAATACTTTGAGATGTTTAGCAAAGAAATGGGCCAAACTATAGCAGAAGATTTGTGTGGCTTACCAGTCCATACCAGAGTACGAGCCTAGAGGATAGCCTAGAATTAGTAAAGAATTCCATACCTGTGGTAACTAGCAGTCAAACCATAAAATTACACAGTAAGAAATAAAAATTCAAATTAAGAAGATGACTGTGTCCCATAGAAACAGAGCATAGCTTCCAAATGCTCAGAGTAAAATAGGATGTGCTAACCTAGTCCTCTCAAAGACAGAAAAACTCTATTATAACAACCTCAATACATTTTGTTTCCTTTCCAAATTTAATAGGCATTTTAAAATGTTCAGTTCTCATCCTGTTTAATTTTTCTTTAAATGCAGTTTTAGAAAATAACTCTAGCTACAACAAAACTATAGTGGCAAAGATTTTATTTCATTAAAATTTTAACAGGACTAAATGACGGTAACAGCCTTCTTAGGCTCATTTCTGGTTTCTACAGAAGAGAATTAACAAGCTGTTGTTTATATCCTTGGTGAAAAAAAAAACAAAACAAAAATCAGAAACTGCTTCTTTTCAAGCAGGTGTTTCAGCATATAAAAAGTAAAATTACATCTAATAGCCATATCCCAATACAACTTTCTTTGTTGTTAGATAGTTCTAAGGATAATAATGCCAGGCAAAGACAGCTGCTAAGCTTTATTTATTTTATTATTATTTTAGAATGTTAACCCACTTGGTTAAATCACTGTAATTGCATTTGTTGCCTGTGACATACACAGATAAATACAAGTTGATTCAGGTGTTTCCCAGAAGTGCTGCCTTGCTGCTGTCCACTGGAGTCCTCCATGACTGTGTATAAAAATAAAGAAGGACCAGGCATAGTGGCTCACACCTGTAACACCAGCACTTTGGGAGGCTGAGGCAGGTGGATCATCTCAGGTCAAGAGTTTGAGACTAGTGTGGCCAACATGCTAAAACCCCATCTCTACTAAAAATACAAAAATTAGCCAGGAATGGTGGCAAGCACCTATAATCCCAGCTACTCAGGAGGCTGAGGTTGGAGAATCGCTTGAACCCAGGAGGTGGAGGTTACAGTGAGCCAAGATTGCACCAGTGCACTCCAGCCTAGGCAAGAGTGAGACCCTGTCTCGGAAAAAAAAATGTAGCATATATTCTTCGGATCTGTGTATCATCAGGTTGCTATATTTCATCAACCTCTTAATTCTCTGTGCTGTGTCTCCCTATGTCAATATATAAAACTCTTGTTTTGTATATTTATCAATCTTGATAAATTTAAAACTTTTTAAATTCTAAAACAATAAACATTGAAAAAAGTAATTTGATTTTTTAAATGTGGGTACAAATTCTATTCTTTCATTCTGTGTTTATCATTTTTATTATTCCTTTTTTTAGTTTTAAATTTGTTTAAGATTCTTCATGTGAAAGTTTAGATAAATTATTTTCCACTTTTTTCTTTTTATGATATAAAGTCATAAATATATATTTCTCTCTAAATATTGTTTTGGCCACATTGATAAAGTGTTAAGATGTCAACTTTTATTTTATTCTGGTTCAAACGTTTTCAAAATGCCACGTTGATTTCTTATTTCAATTTATTGGAAATAAATTGTATGAGTTTCAATAAGTTGGGCAATTTTCTGATTACTTGTTTGCTAGAGATTTCTTTTTAATATAAATAACAGTCTTCACTTCTTATAGTACTTATAGGTTTGCAGAAAAATTGAGCAGAAATCATAGAGCAACCATGTAATTCCTTACTGACTCCAATGTACTTTCCCTACTATTAACAACTTGCATTAATTTACACATTTTTTGAATTTATAAGCTGATATCAATACATTATTATTGACTGAGATTTACTTTGTGTATTGTAAATTCACTGGATTTTGCAAAGAGTTTTCTTATTCTGAGGCTTATCTTTTTATTATGTTAACAGTGTCTTTCCCAGAAAAGTTTTTAATGTTATTTAATTTATGAATCCAATTTACAAATTTTGTATGCTTTGTGCTTTGGTGTTATATTTGAAAAGTCATCACCAAACACAAGATAATCCAGTTTCTCTTCTGTGTTTTTTGGATAAGACATAGTTTATAGTTTAATATTTTACATTTGGGACTATTATCTATTTTGATGTAATTTTCATAAAAGGTATAAGGTCCTGGTCTATATTTATTTTTTAAATGTGAATGTCTAGTTGTTCCAGCAACATTTAATGAAAAGACTATCCTTTCTTCACTGAATTCTCTTTGCTTCATTGTGAAAACATTAGTTGACAACATTTGTGTTCATCTACTGGGCTGTCTATCCTGTTCTATTGATCCATTTGTCTATTTTTTTCACCAATACCACACTGTTTTGATTACTGGAGCTTTATAGTAAGCTTTAAAGTTAGTGTCAGTCCTCTAACTTTGTCCTTCTCTAATATTGCATTGGTTATCCTGAGTCTTTGGAATTTTAAAATATTTGTTATTCACATGAACTATTTCATACTCAAAAACATTGATTTGTCTATTATTCCATGTTTCATTTGTTTTTTCATTTATTTATATTGTACTAGCTATGAAGATTTTTTAATACTTCTTATGCCTTGAGACTTCCCAGAATCTTCTACCTAGACAGTGGATGTGGGATAACAACAACAGTAAAAAAAAAAAAAAAAAAAAGCCTCCCTCAATCCAACAATTCCTCTCAGTTATTATTAATGTTTGATATTTTATTCTTTAATAGTCAAGGTCCTCAACAAAGAAGTTTATACAGCCTTTTTTTTCCTCCAGTTTATTTTCTCACCTTCAGATTGCTCATCAGACATCATTTATTTATTATTGTTAGTACGTCTATGTCACTTTTCCATCTAGAGATCAATTCTATGTGTTTGTTTCCTTGAATCTGGGCTGGCCTTAGAAACCAGTAAAAGGCACTGAAAGGGATATTTTGCCATTTTCAGGGTTAGTTTACAGAAAACTTGCAGCCTCTGCATAGGCCACATGGAAAATTTCTGTCGTATTTAAAGTCAGGCCACCTGAGACCTCCATGCTGTGTAAAGCCAAGCTACCTGGAAAGGCCCTGAAGAATGAGATGCTATGTCAAGACACAAAGAAAGGCTAGAGGGTGAAGTAAGCTACTGGAAGAAAATTATCCAGCAACAGCTGTCTCTACATGAATAAGAAAAAGTAATGCCCAGTGGAGCCTTCCTCACAGCCTGACTCACAGACTATTGAACAATTTTCTTAAGTGTTCCAGGTGATTTATTTCATGACCTTTGCTCAAGTTGATTTACAGAAAATCTGATTTATATATAAATCTGGACTTACGTCTCTTCAATACTACCCTTAGGTGGAAAACAAATAAACAAACCTATCCTAGGTTAGCTTGGCATCCTATCCTAGCATAGGAATAGCTGGTTAAGGTCACTTGGAAATTCTCTGAAGTCAGGAAGCACCTCACAGTTTTATATAGATAGATAGATAGATAGATAGATAGATAGATAGATAGATAGATAGATAGATAGATATAGTAACAGTTATAAATAAGATCTGGTTAGGAAAGCATGAGAAATTCAGGATAAAATACAAACAAATATTAATTCAAAAGAGTGGGGGCCTTAGTTCATTCTCACCCTGCTCTAAAGACATACCTGAAACTGGGTAATTCATAAAGAAAAGAGGTTTAATAAGCTCATGGTTCTGCAGCCTGTACAGGCTTCTGCTTCTGAGGAGACCTCAGCAAACTTAAAATCATGGCAGAAGGGGAAGAAAGCACAACCTTACATGTCCGGCAAGAAAGACAGTGCAAAGTGGGAGGTGCTACACACATTCAACCAGGAGGACAGATCTCCTGAGAACTCTAACTGGAGAACAGCAAGGGTGAAGTTCATCCCCATGATTTAATCACCTCATAGCAGGTCCCTGCTCCAACACTGAAGATTACAATTTGTCACGAAATTTGGGTAGGGACACAGAGCCAAACCATATCAGTGGGTCAAAAGCCAGATATACACAAACCAGGAGGAACCTAATATAGTGGTAAAAATGTATATAAACACTCTGGGACCAGATAATCTTCAAGAATTGTGGGAGTATGTTTTAGGCCTCAAAGACAATGAAACACATTTAACTAAGGCCACAGTTTCATAGATCAGTTTCTTCTTGGAAAGACAACTGGCCAATATCCAGTTGTGCCCTATGTAAGTGGTCTCTCCAAAGTGTGGCACATATTCTCCAATGTGACTGAAGTGTACAGCTTGAGTAATTAAAAACACCTAGTTGAAATAAAATAATAGGACAGAGAGGGAAGACAGTTCCTGACATCTGCATTTGAATTCTATGGACACGGTTTTCATTTTGAAATGTTATAAATCATTTTTAAAGATGCAAAGTACATAGTGAATACCTATGTTTTAGCAGAACGTCCTACATATATCTTTAAAATAAATAATTTTTAGTGTTAATTCACATATTTGTTACACAATATTTTTTAAAATTTAAAAATCATGTTTAAAAACTCTGAGTACATTGACAATTTAGTTAAAATGTTTTCTCTATGGCTTAAAAATATTTTGAGATTCTTGTCTTATAGTAAAACACCTGGAACTGTAAATTGTTAGTAAGTTACAAAATCTGCTTCTTTTATCACAGCTCCCTTCTTGCTAATTGTCCACCAAAGGTTGGTGGAAGCTTTGGGTAACTTTTCTGCGATTCAGCAGTTAAGGAAAGATTTCCCATAGGTTAGTAGAATAAGGAGTCCCTTGCTTTCTACACCAAAATCCATATTGACAACTTGCCATAGGCCTGAGGGCTAAACCTAATTAGCAGAGCTTCATTTCCCAAAATAAATTAATTCAATTTAAACTTGGCTTAAAATGACTGAACTCTTACAGAACACGTAAAAATCTTATTACAGTTCAGTGACTTTGATTATATAGTCTTGTCAGGTTTTCTTTTACTTAGGAAGTATGTGAGAATCAGTGGAGTCTGTTGAGACACTTTCCCTTTTTATGACACTCAGTGCCCTTCATAGTCTGACCCTTACCTCACTATCCCAGTTCATCTTTCGCTTTGTCACACATGACAAAAATACACATATGCTTTGCAGTTGTCTATTTGTATATATTTGTATACCTAATTACACACTGCCTTCTCCATTTGAAATGCTTTATCCTCACTAGAATTTCTGGAAATCTGAAAATACTATGATTGTCACTTGAATTTCTGCTCTGAATGGATCTCTGCTTTGAAGCAAGTATGCTTACTTCCCCTATATAGTTTGAAGTGCCTGTGCCTGAACATAATTTCTATCACAGCAATTATCTTACATCAGTGCTAATGTTTTATGGTTGTCTGCCCAATAGAATTCAAGCTCCTAGAAGTTAAGAATATTATTTAGCCCTTTGAAATTGACTTAATAGTCCCATAGATCAATTTTTTATATAAACAAAGAAATTGACATTTCTGTTCTTAAGACTTGAAATTTATATTTGTTTTATCTCAGTTTCTTCCTCAGGAAAGGACCCCCAAGTCTCTCAAAAAGTAACAAAGAACTGAAACTCGCCAAATCATTTCATCCAGACAGTGAGACACCAGGCCCATCATTAATCATGATTGCTTCCTTAGGCCTCCAGAGTTCCTGTTTTCCTACACATTGTTACATTTATTCCCCACTATATAAATCCCTAATATTAGTTGGTAGGGAGAAGGATCTGAGACTGAGCTCCCATTTCCTTGGCTACAGCACCTGATTAAAAGCCTTCTTCCTTGGCTATACTTGTCATCTCAGTGGTTGGCTTTCTGTGCAGTGAGCAGCAGGACCTGGACTAAACCCTGGTGGTTTGATAATACTTTTATTTCCAGACTATTTATTCAAGAAACATTCAATAAATATTTGCAGAATAAATACATAATATGAAGCCAAAATCCATTCAGAATATTACAGAACAAGACAGGCACTAAGTGATGAAAACTTCACTAGGATAGTTACTGTATCTCAATGTATATAGTGTCACCTTGAGGTGGGATAGACATCAAATCTAGTAGACAACTTTGTATTGAGCACTAATTACAACTTGAATCACACCTATAGTAATGTAAAATTTTCAGATTTAGTTTCAACATTCCTTACTTAGATTCTCTTCCAAAAGTAGAGTAACAATAGTTGCCTCATCTATACAAAAGTGATTTTAGGCTATAAAAGTATTTTTTTCCACATATAATGTGGGTGTGGAAAGTTTAATGCCCTATGTAAGTGGTCTCTCCAAAGTGTGGCACATATTCTCCAATTTTATTCCACTGAGGAGTAGTAATAAAATATATTTCTTCTATTCCAAATAAAATAGAAAGAATGAGCCCTTACAAGTATTTATATTACAGATTTACTCGAATATCCACACACAGCCTCTATATAAAAAAACCTGATGTGCCTTAGGCATACTGCCTGGTACAGATTATTTGTTTGGCAAATTTTGTTTGGTTTAATAGTTAAATATGCAATACAGTGTAGCTTTTATTATTATTTTTGTAAAAATATCAAGTTTTAAAAATAATAATAAATAGCATTCTTAGAATATGCATAAAGCACTAATCTTATTCCACATGGTTTTTACTACCCATTTCATTCAAAACATTCACTCACAAATCATTTACTGAGAACTCATCATGAGTCAGATGCTCCTCTCACAGTGTAACAAGAAACAAAATCCCTAAGATCTTTCTTAAAGAAGTTACATTCTAGCAAAAAGAGTTTCATCAATAAACATACATATCAATGAATTACATGAAGCATAAGAATAGTAATAAAACTATGGGATATATGAAAATGAAGAGCAGAGTAGGAGCAATTACTAGGAATGAAGCTGGTGGGGTGGAACAGGTTGCAATATAAAATCTGCGGGTGTTTTTGTGCTGCTTTGGTTGACAATATTTACTATATTCAAAATCACAATCATTACCTTGCTAAGTTTTTTTCTAAAATATTAAAAGCTATCTCAATAAGAACTTAATTCTGTATTTTCATATGTCTGTAGAGAATAAAACAACTGCTTTTATTATTAAATTTTTTTAGCTCCTTAAATGAGATATATGTTGGTTGAATTGATCAAATCAACGAGCCCTTTTAAGTAGTATTGAAAACGTCATATCCAACAATCAACTTTGTGAGGGAATAGACAAGCAGGGACAGGCTAAACTTTCTATCAACTTAATAATTACTTAACTAACAATAATACATCTGAATTTCCCATCAACTTAATAATTAACAATAATAAGCAGGAAGTAAGTTACTATTTAGTGAACAATCATGTCAGATAGAAATATTATACACTTTAAGTAATTCATCTCATTAATTCTTCAGAATTGCTACATAGTAATTATCTTATAAATCTTTTACAATTGAGGGAATCAGGTTTCAAGGAAGTTAAGGAACTGTCTACAGTTATACTTAGATTAAGTAACATGGCTGAAACGTGAATCCAGCCTATCTGACTCTAAATTTAATGATCTTTTCACTATACCTTCAAATACTCCTTATCTTCTACAGTCTTTTTTTAATTCTAATAGAAACTGAAATAGGCCTAAGCAGAATGGAAGCCTGATCTTGATACATCTGTACTATTCTCATTTTCACACTTTAGGTTCTTATGTAGGACAAAGATAAAAATTCAATTTTTCTTGAATTTTTGCAACAGTTGAGTCATTTTTATATGTGAAGAATACTATCCTAAAATAAGAAACAAGTGTCCATGTCTTTCATTACTCTTTTGTGGTGTCAAAGACTTGTTAATTAGCTCTCTCTCTCCCAACTCCTGGGACATTTTACTGTAAGTCACAGTGATTCACACATGAAAGTCAGTGATTGAAATGGTGATGCCCAAAAGGGATAGTCAACGATGAAATATGGTAATATTCTTTTTTTTTCAAACAGTTGATTAATATAATCTTATCTGCATTAATTTTCCAGTGCTGTTGTATTTAGAATAAATCACCTGTCAAGGACTATATGTTAAAATTGGCTCTTTTACTGCAAGCTACTACATTCATTTATAATTAATCTTAATAAATGTGGGGTAAATGGATCAAAAGTTATAGTATACCAGTAATCATATGCCTAGTTTGCAACAAAAACTAGTATAAATTGTTATTTATTCCAGGCATTGTATGTGTGCATGCATTTGTATATACTCATTTTATTCTTACGCTCACACCAAAAGGTTTTAGTGATGAAAGAAAAGCAACAACAGGGTTACTGATCTATATACCTAGAGATACTAAGTTACATGGCTAGAAATCAGACCTAGGTTTTCTCACTATAAATGTATCATCTACTGCACTATCTTTCTGGTAGTAGCGTAAGCTTCTCAGCATTTAGTCAAAGTGCGTATTTCTTCAATGTGCTTTTTTTTTCAATCAAAAATAACAGTATGGTTCCACTAGACATGTGGTTTTCAAAGTATGTTCAGCAGACTTCTAAGGATTTCAGAGAAACTTTCAGAGAACCACTTTGTCAGAACAATTTTCATAATAACACTAAGACATTATTTGTCTTTCTCACTGTGCTAGCATTTGCAGTAATGGTACAAAAGCATTGTAGAAAAAATGATTGGTGCCTTAGACAGTAGCATCAAACTATATGAACATTGCATTTCTTACCGCTACATGCTAACAGTAAAAATAATATCAATAACCAATAAATAAATAAAGAGCTAGCTAACTAAACAAGCAAAAGCAACTTGTAAGTTGCATAAGCTGATAAAGCAAGAAAAATGTATTAATTAGATCAACTACTGACTCTTGAGCACTTCTAACATTCTGTGTGAAAAACGGAAAGTGCATGCAGAAGAAGCACATCTGTTGCAAACCAGAGTACAATATTATTCCCCAATAAAGAACTTGTATGATTCTTTTGAGTAGTGGGATGAACTAGTTGCTTTTCTCATGCAATATTATTTTTATTTGAAACAATGACTAAGAGCCAAATCACAATTATTCAGATTTGGGTAATCAGCTGAAATGTTCTTGAAAACAAATGAAGTAAACCGAAATGTTCTTGAAAACAAATGAAGTAAAATTGTCATTTCACACACACACACACACACACACACACACACACACACACACATACTGATAGTATAATAACTAAAGATTAAATTCCAGCTTCTGAGAAAAAGCTGTAATTTAAAGCAATTATCTTTGTCATAATGAATTTGACAGCTTCCTAAGAAACACATAGTACAAAAATTTCAGATACCAGATTTTATATCTTACCTAGTTTTTAGGAAACCACTACTGACAAACTTGTTGAATTTTGGTGTAGTATAAAAGTACAACATCCATCATGCTCTAAAAAAGGGCTATCTAAATATATATTTATTTTTTAACTACGTATCTGTGTGTCTGGATTTCTTTTTTATGTTGCAGGACTTCACCTTAGTTCAGCTAATGACGAGGTCCTTGTCTATCCCACGGCCTTGAAAATTTAGGCTCGCAGACAATAGGAGAGGGTGAGTAAAGCAGGGTTTTATTGGGTGAAAAAGAAGAAAACTGGGAAATACGGACTTTTGCAAGGCCAGAGTCTCTCCGCTAGAGTACTTCCCTCCCCCAGCTTGAATCCCAGATTCCACAGGAGAAAAGAAAGGGCCAGACTCTTTCCTGTTGCAAACGTTGTGAATGTCCTGCAGCTCCAACTCAGTGGGCAGGCTGGTTGGAGTTTCTCTGGGGACCCCCTCCCACCTGGCTGTCTCATTGCCCCCTCTAAAGAAGTACATCCAACTGTCTTTAGATTAAGGATAAGGACAAACACCAATATTAACTGCTTCCTGCTGACAGGGGACACTGTTTTGGGGAAATTGCAGCCAAAGCTCCCTCAGAAGCCCAGCAGAAGGAGCCATCCTCAGAGGCTCTGGTTGCATGACCTTTTGAAGTTTGATGGCCTGAAGGCAAGAACAGACAAACCAGATCATTAGAAAATATGTATCAAAATGAAACAAAGGGAGGACTAAGGACAGTTCAAAAATCCTGAGGCCTTTTACCAGTATGCAAAGGGAGAGGGAGGGCTAAATCCCAACAGGTTAAAAAAACTTTACCCTTTTGCCAGCATTGGGCTTCTGGGTTTCCTTCCCTTGAGCCCAACCTGGTTTAAGGTTTGGGAAATTAACATCTTCCACTTTGGAGGATGCATCTGAGGGGAGCGTCCCGTAGTAAAGAGACACAATTACCTATCAGTGAAGAAGAGAGGACAGAGGAGAAGAAAGGAAAAAAAGAAGGTGGTTTTTAAAAGAGTCCCCATGGGTTCTGGATGCATTCTGAAGGAGCATAGACTGAAAATGAATGACTACCCATCTTTGTGGAAGTTTGTTTGACAAAGAATCTCAGATAAAACCTTTCAAACCTGAGCCTAACCATGGGTTTGTATCCTCAAACACCTGTCAGTTGGTTGATTCTCTTCTCTTAAGGTCCCCAGACAAACCTGGGAGCTCCTAGACCTGTTAGAAAGTGACATGTGACATTCTTTACTGACCACAGGCCAGAAAGCCTGTACAGGGACTGCACAGACAAAGTGTATGAGGCCAGTTTTCCCACTAGGCTTTTATTGGCTCTGCAAGTCGAGATTGACTCCCTAAAGGGAAGCATACCCTTCCAGTCAAAGCCTTGGTAAAATAATCACTTTCTCCAATTATGTCCTGTTGCAAAAGAAAAATGGATTCTTATTGCACGGATGCAAAGACCTATATTGCCATAAATTAAGAATACTCACAGATAGGTTCTAAATTCTGGAGGAACCAGGTAGCAAGAAACAAACATGCTCCAAATCTGGATTATAGGAGTATACCTTGCTTAATTATTAAAGGCCATAAATGTAGAAAATAAGTTTCTTTGATGCTAAAAAACAAGAATCAGCAATATTCCAAGCAAAGGTTAAAAAGATGATTTCTGAGTTCAGTCCATTTAGTTAAAACAACTTTTACTAGATATTTGTGAACATTTCAGCTTTTTATGAGTCCAGTACATTTTCCTTTATTAAAATGTTACAATCTCCAAAGCTATCAGAAGTCTGTATTTGAGAGCACCTGTTAACGTTTTATAGCTTATTATAAACCATGTTTTGAAAAGGATTAAAATAAGACAATAATTGTCTGTGAATAGCAGAATGTCCAGCATAGTTACAGTTAGAAATAAGATTGACAAAGAAGTTTCATTATCTCTGTGGCTTACAATAACATAACATAAAAACCTTAATTATGACTGCTAGCATATACTCAGAGATTAGAACTTTAGAAATCCCACACAATTTTGGAACATATATCACCATTATTCACCAAGCTATAACCTAAAGGAGATTTAACGTCATTTTGGCAATCCCATGCACCTACACACGTCAAATAATCCTGTTTACCTCTCTTTTCTGGACACAACAGGGGACCTCTGAAGTTTTAGAAAAGCCAGGTGCCAGGGAAGACAATTTTGAAACTGAAGTTTGATTTTGAGAAGCCTTTTAAATATGTTTAAAGTACTTGATATCAATAATTCCAGATTACATTTTTTATGTTGCCAAAATTTTAAAGAGGCAAAAACCATTTATAACCTTTTATAAATTATGCCAAAAGCAGGCGAGCATTTTAAGAATACCTTTTTGTGCTTTTATTTCAATGCTCGATTTACAGAAAAACCATAAAATACTCTTTTTTGAATTTAGTCAGTATGTTCACAAAGAGAATCTCTTCTGCAAGATTAATTTCCACAATTCTTCCACCACTTCTTTGAATTTTCAGTTTTTTCCTGATTTTACTCAAAACCACCCTTTAACCCCAGGCAAAAGTTTATATTTCCGTGCCTTCTTATAACCTTTTACTAAGAAACGCATTTTATTGTTCTTAAAAATATTGCATTCAAATCTATTTCTCATAGATTCAATTAACTCCTAACAATGTTTAACTTTAAGGTAAAACTTGGTAAGTTGATTTCATTGTGCACTAACTGCAGCCAAGGTTTGCCTTCTTAGTTAAGAATGTGGTTAATTTTGTATGTCTTCAGGCCTTACCAGTTGTGAAGCCATCAAGGCAAAGAGTTCTCAAAAGCTAAAAAGCAGTTTATAACCTTAAAACATTTACCAAACCTCGGCTCTGACCAGGATAATTTAGCCCAATCATTTACATTTTAATGACACCTGCATTTTACCAATACTCTTTAAGGCCGTTTTATTTCTCAAAGATTAAAGTCAGGTGAACTGAAGGTACCATAGCTTTTATCTTTCCTTTAAAAAAATACTTGATCCAAGCACTTTTCTTTAGGCCAAATTAATTATAGCTCTTTTTACAGACATCACACACAGTACACACACAGGCAGAAGAAAACCCAGTCACTGGGTGGGGCCCTTTAAGAGAAACGGCTAGGAGAATTTGCAGATATCAAGCAGAAAGAAACTTTCTCCCTAAAGCAAGATTGGTAAACAAAGTATTGCCACCTCACCTGAGTTACAAGCCATGCCCCCAGGATGCAAAACAAGATGGAGACTTAAAAGTTTGTTATAAACCATACAGACATGCAAAGCACACCAGACTGGCCACAACCCAAGACCAGCCCCACAAATCCTTTTCCACAATTAAAGCTTTACAGAACATATAAACAGTGATATTTGGGTGGCATGGCCTAGTAAAGGGGAAACAAAACTTTATAGGTTAAGTGTTGACAAGGTGGAGAAGAGAAAAGAAAAAAAAAACAGTTTAAAAACGCCTAGGGAAAAACCTCTCATTCTTATGCAAGTGGTTCCTCCAAAATGGAGAAAATTGGAGCTCAATCTCTTGTCCAAGGAAGGAGAAGGCTCTGGTGGTTCGTAGCGAAACGCACCAGCCAGCAGCCCAGGCGCCTTGGGTCATGTGCCCAAGCCCCGCAGGGAGTGGTGGGTGGAGGGGAGCTACAGCTCACCAGTTGGTCTTGAAAAAGCAAGCAAAAGGCCATGAAAAGGCCGGGGAGTGATGGGGGCTGGGGACATGGTTTCCCCCACCCTCAGAAGTCCGGGGATGAACAGGCTTAGAAGCAACAGTGAGAGGTTTTGAGTTCGCATTTCACTAACAGCTTCTCGAGCCCCACGCTGGGCACCAAAAATGTTGCAGAACTTTCCCTTATTTCAGCTAAAGACAGGGTACTTGTCCATCCATGGCCATGAAACGTTAGGCTCGCAGATGGTTGGAAAGGGTGAATAAAGCAGAGTATTACTGGGTGAAAAAGAAGAAAAGGGGGAAACAGGGATTCTCACCTGAGTCCCTCCGCTACAGTGCTTCCAGCTGCAGCTTGAATCCCAGGTTTCACACAGGAAGAGGAGGGGTCAGGCTACTCCCTGCTGCAATTGCAATAAACTTCCCAAGGCTCCACCTCAGTGGGCAGGCTGGTTGAAGTTTCTCCAGGGATCCCCTCCCACCTTTCTGTCTCATTCATATACTGCAACTAATGCACCATGATTCAATGGATTAAAAGTGGAAGTACCTGTAAGAATTTATCTGTCTTTAATGAACCAGATATTAAAGAGTTTTCCATAAACATAAATTGTAGTCACTCTTTGTTAATTTTTTGTAAGATATATTAACAAATATATTGTGTATGTTAACATGAAATATGTTTTTATTTTTAAAACATTGACTAGACATTGTTAAACTTTCTAAGTTTTAATTCTCTATATGGTAAGCATCGATACATGCAACCCACAAAAACAAAGTCTGCAGGCCCTCAATACTTTTTAAGAGTAAAATTCAGTCCTGAGACGAAAGATTTAAATGCCTTGCATTAGACATGAGATACTTTAGAGATGGTCTTTTTCTTTCCTTTTTCAATTTGATACATGTATCATAACTTTTGAAAATTGCAAAAGTTAACAAATAGTAGGAAAACAAATACAGTTTTCCCACAGTATTGGTGTGGGATTGTTTCCAGGACTTCCTGCAGATGCCAAAATGTGAAGCCGCTCAAGTCAATTTTATAAATTAGCATAGTATTTGCATATAACCTGCAAACATCCTCCTGTATACAGTTCTATAAACCATGTGCAGATTACTGTAATACCTAATACAATGCCTACACATCATTTCATTTGTGTGGATTCAATTCAGTACCTGATGAGGGCAAATTCAAGTTTTGCTTTTTGGAACTTTACAGAATTTTTTTCCCAAATATTTTTTATCTACAGTTGACTGAATCCATTGATGTGAAACACACACATATAGGGGACCAACTATATTATAACTTTAAAAAATGTGTTTCCAATGACATATTGTTTTTCTGCCTAGGGCTAATTGATCCATTTCCTGAATTGGTATGGCTTCTTGGCAAAGTTAAGTGTCTGCTGATGTATTCAAAATATAGTAAATATGGGTTGGGCTGGGTGGCTCATGTCTGTAATCCTGGCACTTTGGGAGCCCAAGGCAAGAGTTTAAGATCAGCCTAGCTAACATGATGAAACACCCTCTCTAGTAAAAATACAAAAATTAGCTGGGCATAGTGCCTGTACTTCCAGCTACTCACCAGGCTGAGGCAGGAAAATCGCTTGAACCTGGGAGGCCAAGATCATGCCACTGCACTCCAGGATGGGCGACAAAGTGAGTCTCCATCTAATTAAAAAAAAAGGTATATATAAATACAAATCTAATGGAGAAAAATACATGAATGTGCGTGTCCCATGTGTGCAGGCATAGGTAAATGCGTTAGCAGATGGAATTAATAACAATAACAGTTAATAAGAACCATGAATATTATCCTACATTAAAGTTTTATCTAATACCTCAAGAGGAGATTTTATCACCAGCTCTGTAGTGTTCGTAATACTTCATATAGAAGAAATGCTAAAAGTTTGTTTTTTTAATTTTAAGTTTTGGGATACATGTGCAGAACGTGCAGGTTTGTTACATAGGTATACATGTTCTATGGCGGTTTGCTGCACCTATCAACTCATCATCTAGATTTTAAGCCTGCATGCATTAGATATTTGTCCTAATACTCTCCCTCCCTTTGTCCCCAACCTCTTGACAGGTCCCAGTCTGTAATGTTCCCCTCCCTGTGTCCATGTGTTCTCATTGTTCAACTCCCAGTTATGAATGAGAACATGCGGTATTTTGTTTTCTGTTCTTGCGTTAGTTTGCTGAGAATGATGGCTTCCATCTTCATTCATGTTCCTGCAAAGAACATAAACTTTTTTTTTTTATGGCTGCATAGTAATCCATGGTATATATGTGCCACATTTCATTTATCCTTTCTGACAGGAAAATCCCTGGCTGGAAGCACCCTGCCCCCGGGAAGTTCCCAACCCCCCATGCTGAAAAGACCTGTATGCTTCCCGCGTGCGCCCAAACTCAAACAAAGCCCTGGCTCGGCTCCAAACTGCCACGTCAACTCCCCGCCCAAACCAATAGCTAAACCAATCCCCAACCTCAACGCCAGCTCTCCCTTCCCTTTCCCCCGCCCAGTTCCCACAACTCTATAAAAGCCCTGAGCAGGCTCACCTGGGCGCGGTTGCTGGCTCTCCTCCCTTGTGTGAGCCCGGCCCACCCGGAGGATCTCCAATAAAGCCTGAACGCGGTTACATCTGTGTCTTCCTGACTTAATTCGGCCATGCGTGGGGTTCAAGTAACGAGGGTTCAAGCAGGCCAGACACTTTCTATCATTCATGGGCATTTGAGTTGGTTCCAAGTCTTTGCTATTGTAAATAGTGCTGCAATAAATGTACATATGCATGTGTCTTTAGTGTAGAGTAATTTATACTCCTTTGGGTTTATACCCAGTAATGGGATTGCTGGGTCAAATGGTGTTTCTGGTTCTATATCCTTGAGGAATCGCCACACTGTCTTTCACAATTGTTGAACTAATTTACACTCCCACCAACAGTGTAAAAGCATTCCTATATCTCCACAGCTTTGCCAGCATCTGTTGTTTCCTGACTTTTTAATAATCTCTGTTCTAAATGGCATGAGATGGTACCTCCTTTGCAGTTTTTATTTGCTTTTCTCTGATGACCAGTGATGATGAGCTTTTTTAAAATATGTTCAATGGCCACATAAATGTCTTCTTTTGAGAAGTGTCTGTTCATATTCCTTCTCACTTTTTGATGGGGTCATTTGTCTTTTTCTTGTAAATTAAAGTTCCTTGGATATGCTAGCTATTAGACCTTTGTAATTGGGAAATTGCAAAAATTTTCTCCCATTCTGTAGGTTGCCTGTTCACTCTGATAATAGTTTCTTTTGTTGTCCAGATGCTTTTTAGTTTAATTAGATCCTATTTGTCAATTGTAGCTTTTGTTGCAATTGCTTATGGTATTATAGTCATGAAGTTTTTGCCAGTGCCTATGTCCTGAATGGTACTGCCGAGTTTTTCATCTAGTGTTTTTATGGTTTTGGATTTTAGAAGAAATGCTAAAAGTTTTAAGATTGTGTCACTCTGTCAGTTCCATTTATTGGAAGATGCTGCATCACCACTTCTGAAATATGACAGATGCTAAATAAATACTTTTTATTTGTAGCTACCTGAATCAAACTTCCCAAATCTGCATAAGTAAAATTTTCCTTTTCCTACAAAATACTCCAGTTAAATTTAGTTTGTGCTTATGGAACTTTTGTTCCCCTCTTCCTCCAGGTTATTTATTATGTTTATATGTCCACTATTACCTTATGAGGTCTTCTGAATTAAGAACTACAACTTTCTTATGTTTTTATACTGCTGATGCTTTTTGCTTTTAGTGGTCATTTGTTTTACTTGTTTGATACAGAAGACGCCAGATTTGGAATATCAAAACTTGAGAGGTCAGCTAAATAAAAAGAAACATGAGGTTGACTCTCCAGGACATTTTATTTCTTCCCACTATTGTCTCTTGATTTTGTAACTCTGGGTACTGAACTCAAGTTAGACATTTCTAAGCAGTAGGAGTGCCAAAAAGATAGCAAAGAAGGTGGATGGCTGATTATATCTTCCATGGCTACTCCAGTAAGTGTTGTAACATCAAGATCAATGTTGCAGACTGAAATTCCAAACATCAATTGTAAAACAAAAACAAAAACTCTGTTTGGTGGGGATTTAGTCTAAACTTAAGCTGTGTCTATAGTGTGATACATAGCCTAGGTCAACCTGGTGTACGTGTGGAATAACTCCCCCTCAAGAGTTGCTTAAACAGAGAATCTAAAGTTCATTCATGAGAAAACACTCTTTAAAGAAAGAGCACTATATGTAGCAAAATATTTTTTTTTGCTGGATAAAGGCCATTCTGGACATAGCACGTAATTTGTTCCTCAGTTTAGCCCCACTCTAGTTAGAATTTATGTTGGATCCCAGTGCAATAAAGAGAAGTTGAAATGGGACTTTAAATAAATATTGAAAATTCTTTCACTAAAAACTATCTGAGGTTTTGAGGTATTGTTTGGGACAGACAAAAGTATTTTATTTACAGTCGAATACAGTATATAATAAAAAGTGGGGAGAAGCATTCTCTCCCACTTTGTAAAAAAAAAAAGAAAGAGTGAGAGAGAAAGAGAGAGTCCTTACAGATTTACTGAAACACAGCAGTAGTGTTCAAAAAAACACCCTACCTATACCTACTAATTTCAGTGAGGGCCCACAAGAAACTAAGTAATTAAAAGAAGGCATAGATGGCAGCTTTCACACAAAATGTGACAATGATTGCTCATCAGAATGTATTAAGCACAGCTGGTGATTGCTGGAATTATTCAGGAGGGAGTTTTCAGTAGGTAAGTTCCTGCAAATGGGAACAGAAATAGATTGTACCAAAAAATAAATAAATAAACAAAGGTATATCTGTTTCCATTCTGTATCTGTTCATCTTTTCTTCTCCATCATAATCTCATTGATTTATTAAGATAAATTAGGCATCTGTAATTATCTTTAAATTTTTCCATCTATGGTCCCCTCCAGTGAGTAATTCATAAATATCCAACCAACTAGCATTGGGCTGAAATGGACTGGTTAAGAGGTGGTACATCTTCCTGTTACTAAAACTCTCTTGTTAATAAAACATATCAATTTTTCCAAAAGAAAAAATAATTTAAATAAATTACTACTTTGAGTCTGAATTATGATTATCAAAAAGGGCTGGAAAAAAAAACACAGTCATGTTGACAAATATTTCTTTGGTGCTAACTGCTTTATTGCTCTAATCATTCATTATTCTGTAGTCTTGACAATTATTTGTTGCTGTTTTCTTCCAACTATTGACACTTTCTTGCACTGTCTTTATATCAATTGGTGACTTTGTTTCCAATTTCACAATTACAATAAAAATTATTAGCAAGAAATTTCTAGATTCCACTATATTTTTTAATCTGTTTTCTTGCTCATATGCCTTTTTTTCCTTCAATTTTAATGTATAAAATATTCCTTTGTTCATGCCTGTAATCCCAACACTTTGGAAGGCAGAGGCAGGCAGATCACCTGAGGTTGGGAGTTCAAGACCAGGCTAGCCAACATGGTGAAACACCATCTCTACTAAAAATACAAAAATTAGCTGGGCATGGTGGCACAGGCCTGTAATGCCAACTACTCAGGAATCTGAAACAGGAGAATTGCTTGAACCAGGGTGTGCCATTGCATTCCAGCCTGGGGAAACAAAGTTAGACTCCAGCTTAAAAAAAAAAAAAAAAAAAAATCATGTACCTATTGTAACTGGGGGAGTAAAAAAGCAATCCTAACAGCTAGACTACCACAGAACGGGATCTTTTGCCTGCTTGTAAGATCTTGGCCTCTCTAACCCTGAAGAATGGGTAGAGAGGTCCCAGAGGCACTGTGAGTTTACTGTTGGAATAAATATCATGGACCCAAAGAGTTTTGTAAAAGAACGATTTATTAGAGAGAGAAAAAAGGCAGCTCCCATGTTGTCATAAAGGGGACCCAAAGAGGCAATCCATTCAGGTAGAAGCGGCTTAAGTTTCAACTCTTGAGTTATTCCCTCCCTATTCATGTTCTCGTCCAATGAGAGGAGTTCCTTCTAACTTCCTCTGTATTGATTCATCTTTGCCTCCATTAAGGAACTGACTACTTGTTTTATAACCCTGAGTCACACAGCCCCCTCCTCCAAGAGCTCTAGGTGGGAATTTGGGGACAAAAGCCCTACTTGGCTTGCCCAGATGCTAAGGTAGACAAAGAACCTTATCTGGCCAGAGGGGAAGAAGGTGCACAAAAAGCCCTAGCTGTCTGAGGCTGGAAGCAGGGAATTCCTGCACTTGAAACCATGCCCCTAACGGACCCAGGAAGAGAAGTCTAATACTGTCCCTCACTGTGAGGTCTTCCTCTCCACTCTGCTAAAATAAATCACTTCAGTATTTAGTCCTTTTCTCTCTCATGTCAACTTAAAGCATAGCATGTCATCTATCTTCCCTTTCTATTTAATGATTTCCATCAGATTACTGTATGTAGTGATGTCTATCATCATTTGTGAAGCAGGTTCACTGTGTACTGGTTACCAACTTATCTGACAGAGACAGAACTCACATGCAACCTGACGTGATTTTTTTCTTTTTTCTTTTTTTTTTTTTTTACTTACAGATAGAGAACAAGGGAAAACAGAAATCTAGGATTCATTATGAGCCAGACTGTCAAAGCACAGAAAAGCTGACCTGGGTGCTGGCATACTGATTGTACAGAACCAACCTTCTAAGGGATCCTGAAGGTAGTCTGTCCGAGGTTACAGACTACAAGGTCACATGAGTTACTGGACCAAAGAGTTGATGTGAGGGTACCTGGAACAGAGCCTTACCTGCTCTAGCCAGCTCTTCCTTATCTCAAGATGTTGCATTTTAAAGAAATTATGTAGTAATTCTTGAGAGTCCTGAGCAAGAAAGAAAGGCAAACTGGGTTAGTGCAAGGCCACCCTGAGAATTGTGCTGGACCATTGACTCCTCATTCTCTTTCAAGAAATGTTCATTTCTCTGCACATTTCTTAGCAAAATTTATTGAGTTATTTAGACTCATTGCCTAAATTTTCTTTTATCTCTTTCTTTTTAAAATAAAATTGTATATGCATATAAAAAAATCTAACCAAATGAGGGTTATAAAACAAAACAGGCACCTTTGGCTTTTGTACTCAACTTGTCAAATAGATTTTTATTAATAACACTGAATCTAACTATATGTCTTACATTGCTAAGTGTTGTACTGCTTCATTCATTTGTATCTATTGTGAAGTGTTACTTGTGTGAATAGATCATTATATATTCACTCTTCTATTGATTGTCTTCAGGTTTGTTTACCTTTTATTTTTATTGCTATTACAAATATTCTGTGATGAACATTTTTGTGTGTATCTTCTGATCAACATGAACATATTTTTCCTTAGGCTATTTAGAAGTGTAATTGCCAGGATAATTAATCAATTTAGCATTTGCTTTTCATTTTTCTGTCTTTGTTTGATTTATAATTGCTTTACATTTATGATATGGTATAGGGACAAAACATCTTTTTTTCCCAATATGGACAACAAAAAAATTGTCCTAGAAACATTTATCAAATAATTTTTTTGCCTTTAGTTATCTGGAATTACTCCTTTGTTACGTGCATGTGTATGCATATGTGGGTGTCTATGCATGTTTATGATTGGTTTTGCTTATCTTTGTTACTAATTAATTCTGTTATTTATAGCTATAATTTGTTAATTTTCCTTAGTGTTTAATATGCTAGATTGGCAAAAACATATGTTTGGAAAGCACTGGAGAAAAATGGGATGATTTTATATAAGGAAATAATTAGAAAGTAGATCACATGATACTTCTATTAAATGAAATAGCGTTTTAAAATTATGAGACCCACACATATATAACAGGGATATAAGAGACAACAGAATAATAATAATAGAGAAGAACAAAACAACAGAAACCTAGCATTCATTCTATTTTCATAAAGCAAAATGGAATTTGCTTTATAATTAGACAGAAGATCACATGGTACTTTTGTTAAATGAGATAGCGATTTCTTTTATTATCGGGCCCACACATAGGTATAAGCTTCCATTCATTTGTTAGCAATGTAAAAGCAAATTCAAACTTTTAAATTAATATATCAAAATTCCAAAAACTAAATTCAGCTTATAAACCATGTGTTTGGCTGCCCTAATATTTTTGTTTCAAAAGAGCACTTCAAAATCCTTAGGTTTGCAGTAAGCCCTTTCACCTCAACTACAATCTTGCCATTTATTATGCTGAAAAACAAATCAAAAAATGATACTCATGTAACATTAGAAAATAATGTGAAATTAAATTGATGTTATCAAAATGCAAGAGGAACTCATAGGAAATAACATTATGCACTATTACTGTAAGGCCGGTTGCCTCGCCGGGAGCTTGGACATGCCCATCCCTCTCCACGCCTGGAAACTCTGTACCAGGATCTGCACTCAACACTAACCTCTGCACTCGACACCCACCTCTGCACTCGACACCCGCCTCTGCACTCGACACCTGCCTCTGCACTCAGCACCTAGCTCCGCCACGTTGCTTCCCCAACGCCCACTTCTGCACTCTGCACCAGAATCTGCACTCGACACCTGCCTCTGCACACAGCCCTCCGGACAGCCCCGGCTGATGCAACCCCGGCCGGCTCTTGCACCAGAAAAACCAGCCCAAAAACCTGCCAACCAATAGCGGACTGCCCCATCTCCATCCCGCTCCACCACAACCAATTAGAACACCCAGCCACTCCTTGCTCTCCCAAAGCTATAAAAACCCCTTGTCCCAGGAAGCCAGTGCGACTTCTCTGGCCCCCTTTCCTGGACCACAGAACCTCATCCGCGAGCTTAATAAATTGGCATTTAGAGTTCGATCGGTAGCGGGAGCGGAAAGCAGACCCCAGAGAGCCCTGAGCAGCCCCACCGCCACCGCTGGTCTGGTTACCATCACATCCTGGGAGGGGCCGTAGCTGCCGCAGCTGGCCCCAGTCACCATCACCACAACCATGAGCAATGAGGCCAAGACCCAGCAGCCGCCCGCCACCCTCCCTGCTGCCCCCGCCCTCAGCACCACCAACACCAAGCCCAGCACTACGGGCAGTGGCATAAGGAGCGGTGGCCCGGGTGGCCTCACATTGGCGGCACCTGCCGGCAGGGACCAAAAAGTCATCACAACGAAGGTTTTGCAAACAGTAAAATGGTTCAATGCAAGGAACGGATATGGTTTCATCAACAGGAATGACACCAAGGAAGATGTATCTGTACACCAGACTGCCATAAAGAAGAATAACCCCAGGAAGTACCTTCGCAGTGTAGGAGATGGAGAGACCGTGGAGTTTGATGTTGAAGGAGAAAAGGGTGTGGAGGCAGCAAGTGTTACAGGTCCTGGTGGCGTTCCAGTTCAAGGCAGTAAATATGCAGCAGACCGTAACCATTATAGACGCTATCCACGTCGTAGGGGTCCTCCACGCAATTACCAGCAAAATTACCAGAATAGTGAGAGTAGGGGAAAGAACCAGGGATCAGAGAGTGCTCCCGAAGGCCAGGCCCAACAACGCCAGCCCTACCGCAGGCGAAGGTTCCCACCTTACTACATGCGGAGACCCTATGGGCGTCAGCTACAGTATTTCAACCCTCCTGTGCAGAGAGAAGTAATAGAGGGTGCTGACAACCAGGGTGCAGGAGAACAAGGTAGACGAGTGAGGCAGAATATGTATCAGGGATATAGACCACGATTCCGAAGGGGCCCTCCTCGCCAAAGACAGCCAAGAGAGGATGGCAATGAAGAAGATAAAGAAAATCAAGGAGATGAGACCCAACGTCAGCAGCCACCTCAACGTTGGTACTGCCGCAACTTCAGTTACCAATGCAGATGCCCAGAAAACCCTGAACCACAAGAGACAAGAGACAAGAGAACCACCTTTGCCAAGAGACAAAAGGAGCCGATCCACCAGCTGAGAATTCGTCCACTCCCGAGGCTGAGCAGGGCGGGGCTTACCATCTCTACCATCATCCGGTTTAGTTATCCAACAAGAAGAAACAAGAAATTCCAGCAATAAAAAATGAACAAAAGATTGGAGCTGAAGACCTTAAGTGCTTGCTTTTTGCCCGTTGACCAGATAAACAGAACTATCTGCATTATCTATGCAGCGTGGGGTTTTTATTATTTTTACCTAAAGATGTCTCTTTTTGGTAATAGCAAACGTGTTTTTTTAAAAAGCCTGGTTTTTCTCAATACGCCTTTAAAGGTTTTTAAATTGTTTCATATCTGGTCAAGTTGAGATTTTTAAGAACTTCATTTTTAATTTGTAATAAAAGTTTGCACTTGATTTTTTCAAAAAGTCAACAAACTACAAGCACCTGTTAATAAAGGTCTTAAATAATTAAAAAATAAATAAATAAATTGGCATTTAATTTTCCTATGCTGGTCTCAGTTTCCTCATTTTAAACTCGGCAATAACCCTTACAATGACAAATTTCCAGAAAAGGAAACTAAACCAAATTGTTTCAGAAATATATTTCCAAGTGAAGACAAGACTTAAAAGTTAATGTTGTATGCCTCTTTAGAAGTATTTAATTTACATACATTTTAAATGTTTAGAAAACAAAGATTCTAACAGCATTATATTTAAAAGCAAAGGCTTAACTCATACTCATAAAAATCACACAAATCAAAGAGCTTACAAAACAGCAAGGTTTACTACAAATTAGAGGATACACATAACCCTGAGGCAAATGTAGCTGGGAGACGTCAGGAACTGTCAGCTTATCTATCCTTCTTGCTACTTTGTATATGAAGTCCCCAGATTATTGCATCCAGCTACATTTCACACAAAAGGAGATCTGTTTTGATCAATAAACTCTTCCATTTTATCCTCAGAGAGTTATACAGCATATGTGACATATTGCAGAAAGCCATATTCAAGAAATCCATGGATTCCAGATTTGTCTATTATGAAAATAACTAGATAAATCAGGTACATCTTTCTAAAAGTATTCCACAGATAAGGAATCTTCTGCAGTAAACACTATTTGTTTTCTAGGAGGTCTGACATTAGCATACTTACAAGGTTAATTGACGAGTTACTTTTCTTTATTAGAATATTTCCCTGTAGCAGTTGCATACGACTGCTGTGTAACCATTTACTGTATAATATTCATAAAATTTGAATTGCATTGGACAGAATTTCTAAGGTAGATATTATTTAGACATAATTAGAGATTTGTTTTGTGGATCATTTTTGAAAGAATAAAATGTATGTAATAGCTTTCTAAAACAATATGATTTTGAAACATTGATATTTTAAATAGAATATTTTAATAGCAGATCCATATCACCTATAGCATTTCTAAAGCATACATTACTTTCATACTATTTAAAGTAATATAAACCATGGTTATAGAGATAGAGATGATTTTAAACATAAAGATCTTCATGATAGAAATGTGGAATGGGGATTTCCAACTTTCTGGAATTCCCTCCCACATGGTGGGAGCTCCCTCCGGGATTTCCCCTCTGGAATCCCCTTCCACACTCTTCATGAAAGTCCTTCTCCTCTTCTCCTTTCCTTCTATTTTCTCAACCTAAATAATATCAACTTTCTGCAAGACAGCAACAAAAAACGAATGTGGCATGAACTATTTTGAACCTACCTAAATTTGTACTATAGATTTCATATCTGAGATTCAGGAATTAATACATTCAAACTGAAACTTACTGGGATACTTTACAATTATAAACTTGTGCTTAAAGGTAAAAAAATCGACTTGAAGGTGGAGAAATGTAATAAATGATTTCTCTTCATCCTGTACAAATTATAACCCAGATATTTTTGATCTGGAAAACTTAGTGAAGATTTGGAACCCTTTCTAAGGCTATTGTTCTTCAACTTAAAGGACCAGTCGCTTGTAAATGTAATTTATTGAATACTTGAGGACCGGAAGACCCAAAGGCATTGGCAACATCTCATTGAGGCCTTGAAAGTGATATTCTTTCTCAAAAAGACTCTCATAAAAATATACTGCAAACCTGTGGGATGGTTAAAAATCATAGCATTTCACAAAGAATTTAGTTCAACAGTTTCTGGGATTTTGAATTTAACGTGTTTTTTACATTTAATATTTTTAAGAAATAATATATCTTTTAGCTCCTAGATTGTAGACTGCATATATGTGAGACCATCCCCCAATCAGTACACACATGCACATGTACACACGCCTCTATACAAACACTGATTTTAGAAACTGCATGGATCACTTTAAATATTAATAAATTCATGATTATACTACATATTAACTTTAGAAACAGAAAACTGTAGGCCAGAAATAGTGATGAAATGCTAAAGAAAGGAAACGATTGGCAATTTACAGTTACAGATAATGTTTAACCCTATTGTCTAAGGTTTTGAGCTGTTTTGTTTTGTTTTGAGATAGAGTCTAACTTTGTCTCCCAGACTGGAGCACGATGGCGTGATTATAGCTACTGTATCCTCTACTTCCTGGCAAAGGTCACCTCAGTCTCCTAAGCAGCTGGGCACAGGCAGAACCATGTTGGCTATTTTGATATTTACCTATTTTTTGGGTAGAGAGAATCTCGTTATGTTGCCCAGGCTGGTCTGGAACTCATGGCCTCAAGCATTCCTCTTGCCTCAGTCTTCCAACGTGCTGGGATTACAGGTGTAAGCCATGGCATCCAGCCTTGTCTAAGGTTTTGGAACTGGATGTGAGCCAGGGCCATGCTTTTACCATGGCACAGAAATTAGTGTTTCTGGAGTTGTGCATAACCCAGGATCAGAATCACGCATCAGACAGTGACCTAGAACCCAAAAATGGGCCACATTACCAAATCAGAAATGAAACACCTATTTGTGTTAGGTGAGGCTATGAAATTCTTAGGCCAGACATATATTTCTTATTATTATTACATACATTACCCATTTATTTCTTATAAATCACTTAAATTGTAATTATTTCCTCCTTCTTTAAAATGCTTTGAAATATGAAACAGATTACTTGCTATGTGCTTCCTAATTAATATTCATTCCCTACTGAGAATAATTCATGTCTGGATTCAAGGTGAGTTAATGTCTTCTTGAATAAAATGTTAGAAGCTGAAATATATTTTATTTCTACTTTTAAGATAACATACACATCTCTAAGATATCCTTCTTGCACACAATGGAATAGTTACTGCATTTTAAAGACAAAAAGTCTGTATGCTGCTTATATTTGGTAAAGAATGATTTATAATAAATGTTCATTAAATTGATAATCAATTAATATAACTGACAGTTCCTAATTTATAGTTAATCTAAATCTGAGAGTATTTGCAAGTAATACTTGATTCTACATTTTCAATAGTTTCAACATCTCAGTGAAAGAAATGAACTTGCATGCATTATTATGCTGTAAGCCTGCAAACCAGTAAGCTCTTCAACCAGTTAGGTTTGCAAAGTCTACCCTTACTTGGTAATACTTAAGTCATCATATAAAAGAAAAGTAACCAACAAAGGTGAAAATAAATTAACAAAAGCGGAATAAATTTACCTTGATCACGAATACATCTCTTATTGGAGCCCTGTGATGATGACCCTATTTCATTCCTGCAGGTCCTCCCCTCAAGCACTTTTTTTGAAAATGGCAATATTTTTAAAAAGTCCCCATTTCAAAATAGGTTACATTAGAAGGAAATTAGCACAGGAATTCTTATTTACAACCAACGTCTCTCAATACTTAACTATAAATTCTATAAAAGATCAGAACATATTTCTTTAAAAATTAGTTTTATTATATAAAAGAAAATAAAGGTGTATCCCAAACTATAAGACAAAAATGAAAGGCTAGGTTTCAAAGAGAAGATTATAACAACACAGAAGGAGATGGGATGTAAACTGGTAGAGCTCAGGGAACAAATAAAAGTGAAAAGTAAGATATTATAGAAATTAGAGCGTTATTTAAAATGTCGATTCTCCCCTGATTACTCCAGCGAGTAATCTGCTGCCAGCAATGTACCGTGCCAAGGCCCTCAATCACAGGAGCAACCTTTTTGAAAAGGAAGAGTGATTATCTTGTGTTTTGAACAGGTTCTTATTCAAAGGCCGTAATTACACTTTGGCAGCTTTCACTTCCCTTTCTTATAACTGCTTCTCCTCCCAGGAACTTCAAATGTATTTCCACATCAGGAGTGCTTTCTGCTGCTCTCCATGCTCATTTTGAATTCAGGGAAGAGGGATCATGAAATGCTGAGATTTAAAGCACTGAGGTCTAGCAATGACACTCTGTGAAAATGTCTCCACATCAACCCAAAGCCAGCAGGCTCCCAGGCGTCCTTAGGCTTGTCAGAAGCAGGAACGCTCATGAAAACACCTTGGCAGATGCACAATAAAAAGAAACTAGGAAATAATACATTTGAGAGGAAAAATCTGAGGAAATGCCAAGATGCCATTTTTTTCTTAAACTAAAAGCGCTTTTCCTTAGACTATTTGCGCATTTGGTAGTAGCACAACTTTATCATGCATCTCAGACTTATAGAGGCACATAGAGCCACGAAAGGCATTTTTCAAAATTGTTTTAATATAAAATAACTCTTATATTAGTGGCTTTCCATTTCACATCAGGTCGGACTGAAGATGTAAAAAATAAGTGTCAAATAATGTGGTGTTCCTTGTTGCCTGCCAGAAGTCGCAGTACCTTACGAATCATTACATTCCATTTTATGTCAACCTTTTGGGGAAATAAAGGTGTTTTTGACAACGATGCTGCTGCTCAAATTCTACCAAGCAATAAAACTGTTGGGAGAGACTGTAGCATTACTTGATTTGTGAGAAGTGGTTTTAGTTCTAGGTCACCTATAAGTGGCCATGAAAGCTTACTAAAGTAATTTAGAAAAACTTGTTTCTGAGCCTTCTCATTTGTACAGTGAGTTACCAACATCTACTACGGGGATTTAATGGGGATTTCAGAGATTTCCTCGCACTTCTGCAACAGTGTGCTTTACGATGAAAGATCTCTTCCAGTATTGCACACATCCACTCTAGCTTATTGGCCAGGTAAACTCTTCTTGTTATTTATTTTCTCTTTATTCTCATCATTTTCCAACTTCTTCAATTTCCAAGAAATAACACTTGTTTTATTATCTTTTATAGTTCAGTGGTTTTTACTAAACATGCCAATTCCTTACTTTTTGAAAGGTTATGTTTGACAGGCCTGGTAGAGATCATGAATCTGCAATTCTTTACAAAGTCACTGATGATTCTGTTGAAAACAAAATCTTTGGAATGCAATTTAAGACACCCTCTGATGACAGCTTCTCTTATGTGTTTCTATTATAACATTTTCATATGTTATTTTTTTTAAATATATATAATTTTTATTGCATTTTAGGTTTGGGGGTACATGTGAAGAACATGCAAGATTGTTACATAGGTACACACCTGGCAGTGTGATTTATTATAATACAACTGGCCGGGCACGATGGCTCATATCTGTAATCCCAGCACTTTGGGAGGCCAAGGCAGGCAGATCACCTGAGGTTGGGAGATTAAGACCAGCCTGACCAACATGGAGAAATCCCATCTCTACTGAAAATACAAAGTTAGCTGGGAGTGGTGGCACATGCCTATAATCCCAGGTACTCGGGAGGCTGAGACAGGAGAATCGCTTGAACCTGGGAGGCAGAGGTTGCAGAGGTTGCAGTGAGCCAAGATCGTGCCATTGCACTCCAGCCTGGGCAACAACAGCAAAATTCCATCTCAAAAACAAACAAACAAACAAACAAACAAACAAAAAACAACATACAATTATACAATCAAAACAGAGGTCATGTCTTTAAAATTTAAGTACTTACAGCATAATAGAAAAAAGAAACCAATAAATTTTTATTGAATGAATTAAGCAGAATACAATGCTCTAAATGGTTATTTGCCAGTGCAACATGTCTTCTGGTTCTCTGTCTTTGGTTGAACACTGAAAAATTCAGTGCTCTACCATATTAACAGGCTAAAGAAAAAAAAAATCACATTTTCACATCAATGAATGAAAATATTTTGAAAACATTAATACCCATTCATGGTTAAAAACTCTCAGTAAACTAGGATTAAAGGCAAACTTCTTCAACTTGATAAGGAACACATAAAAAATAATCTCAACTAAAATAATAATGGTGAATGACTGGATATTTCCCTGGCAAAATAAGACAAGGATGCCGACTTTCTCAATTTTATTCAACACAGTATTAAAAAAAAATTAGTCAGTGCAATAAGGAAAGAAAAGGAAATAAAATACATTCTAATTAGAAAGCAAGAAATTAAACACTCCCTATATGGAAGTAACATGGTAGTCTATGTAGAAAATTCAAGAATTCTGTAAAAAACTAGAAAACGTAAGTGAGTTCAAAAAGTTGCAGGATGCAAGATAAACACACAGAAATTATTTGTATTTCTATGCATGAACACTAAAATTAAAAACACAATAGCATTTGAAATCACTAAAAAATTGTTAACCTAAAATTTTATATTCAGAGAGAAGCTTTCAAAGATAAAGTTTAAAGATTTCTGTATGGGACCCAAAACTGAAGGAATTATTCCCTATAAGAAATGCTACAGTAAGTTCTTCAGGCAGAAAAGAAAATGATATTAAATAAACCTATACAACAATAAGCACCAGAAATGAGAGTAATGTGGTTAAACATACAGATATTTTCTTCTGTTTATTTAAATATCTTTCAAAGATTTTGTACTGGATAAGCCCAAAATAAGAACAAGGTTATGTGGGCTCTATAATATTTTGGTAAACAGTAATACCATAATGGAAGTTGAATGAGGGCATATACTACTGTAAGGTGTTTATGCTATACATAAAGGGTATAATAACACTGTAAGGTAAACTAATATAAACAACGAAGCTTTCCTCACAAGGTTAACAATAATTCTGGACAGAAACACAGTTATAATTAAACATTAATTGGGCTGCATTTTGCCCCACTTCCTTGTAATTAAAGTTACATAGCATTTGATACTGACCATTTGCATCCTGTTTTTCCTATAAATAGGATTTCTGACATTAGAATCATAAGGCTTTTGTTTACTAATTGCTTAAAATGTTTTCCAGATTCTGAATTCAAATGGAACAGTTGATGCCAACCAGTCTGAAGACCCCAGAGAACAACCAAATCAGCATGAGTATACCATTTCTTCATCTCCCTGTCCCATGACTTCACCCTGCAGTCTTCGACCAGTCAAGTTTCCACACTTGGTCCCACTTCAAATCTTCTCAAGAAGGCGGATTTAAGATTTCTTTTCATTCCTCTCTTGGCCAATTATACCTTTTGGGAATTATATCATTAAACCTCTTTATCTGTTGCAATCCAATGTCTTGGTGTATTTACTTGTCATTAACCTTATTACAGTCACAATTATATATATTATAGTTGCAATATAGATTATAAGCCAATAGATTTTTTTTTTAATGGACTTCTAGAAAGTACACATTAATAAAGTACTTATGCTCCAGCCTGGGCAACAAGAGGGAAACCCATATATATATATATATGTAAACAACTATACAACCAAAAACAGAGGTCATGTATTAATTAACACTTAAGTGCTTACGGCATAATAGAAAAAGAAATCAGTAAATTTTTATTGAATGAATTAAGCAGAATACAATTCTCTAAATGGTAATTTGCCAGTGCAACATGTCTTATTGGTTCTGTCTTTGGTTGAACACTGAAAAATTGAATGCTCTAGAATATTAAAAGACTATAGAGAAAAAATTATATTTTCATATCAATGAATAAAAATATTTTAAAAAAATCAACACCCATTCATGGTTTAAAAACTCTCAGCAAGCTAGGATTAGAGACAACTTCTTCAACTTGATAAGGAACATCTAAAAATTATCTCAACTAAAATAATAATGATGAATGACTGGATATTTCCTCAGTAAAATAAGACAAGGATGCCCACTCTCTCCATTTTATTCAACACAGTATTAAAAAAAAATTAGTTGGTGCAATAAGGAAAGAGAAGGAAATAAAATACATTTTATTTTATGCCTGATGAAAGAAAATAAAGATGCAATAAATGAAATACAAATAATGAGAAGCTAGAATTAATACTAATCACTCAGGGTTCTTGTTATATACAAATAGTCTAAACATCCTGATTAAAACTTTGAGATTGTCAGTTCACATTGAGAAAGAAAGACATAAGTATGTTCTGCCTACAAGGAATAACTTCATATATAAAACACAATGTAAAAAGATGAAATTAACCTCAGAAATGTTAAAGATCTCAGTGAACCATTCTCTCCTGCAAAAATAAGAAAATACTGGCAAAACAATTAAAACAAACTCTTTCAGGACTCTATTAATTAATGCCACAGAAAGAGTTGAAAATCTTATACCAAGAGAAACTATGGAGCCTCAGTAAGAAAGCAGGGTTTATGGTGTTTGCTCAGGTCAGTGGTGTGGTAGCTATGAAAAAGTGATAGTTTTGCACCTAATAGAAAAGAATAACCTATTGTGGAGCTCTGTTAAAAGCTCCATGACCAGAAATAATCAATATTTAGTTCAGATTTTAAGGTCTCGGGAAAATTTTCACATGCAAGATTTTTTGGTTATTTATTTTCACTCAGTGCTCAGTTCAGGTAAACAAAAAAACAACAGGCAACAAATGAACAAACAAAAAAACCCTACCTTCAAGGTATTACCATGAACTATTGTAATATGTTGACAATATCACTGCTGCTTTAGGCTGCAATTTCATTTGGGAGAAATAAGATTCTGGCAAAATCTTATTGAAAATGACATCCTGGTAAACTCGGCAATCATAAGCAGCTTTGAAAAGTTTTGACATTCTTAGAGATAGAAAAATCTGTGTACATGCTCAAAGCTAGTTTCATGCCCAAGACTTATAAATGGTGAAGTCATCAGTCACTGACATCTGACTGACATAGAGGCCTTGTGCAAGCAGGAAATGAAAGCTAAAACTGTATCATAAATTACCTGAAGCTTGAAGGCATGCTTTTTCACACACATCCCTAGAATAAATGGTGGAAGTTACACAGCAAAGGGATCTCAGAAGATCATCTAACCTCCTACTAGAGGACTACTAAATTATACTGATCTTTATGCAGAGGACGTCAGGCTTAAAGAATAAGAACCTGAAAACAAAACAAAACAAAAAAGGCTGGCAGAGAATGTAGTAGCCAAACTGCAAGGAATGTAGAGTCTACAAAATTGTCTAGCAAAGTTGCAAAATTAACAAAAACCAATAGCGTCAAGAACACACAGAAACAGCAATCTCTGGCCAGGTAGTGGGAGGGCGGGGATCCCTAATATCAGAATTGTTACAGTGTATCAATTAAAATGCCACACTGTAATAAAAAAAATCATGAAACCTGCAAAGTAACAAAAAAGTATGTAATATATTAAAAATTTTAGCCAAAACAAACATACGGAGGGGTCAGATGTTGAACTTAGCAGAAAAAAAGACTACAAAATAGCTACTATAAACATGTTTATAAAAATCAAAGGAAACCAAATCAAAAGAATAAAAACAAAATATGCCAACAATGTCTCACAAGATACAGAATATCAAAAGGTTGTCATTTGAAAATCCAAATCTGCTTGTAAATACCCCTTCATGCTTCTGTATCTGCTAGAAATTTCTGCATATAAAATCCTATAGTCATTCACACACAAGAAGTTACATTGATGTAGGATTTTTCTTCTCAGTCACTTTACGGGATGTGGACTTTCAGCCAGTGACGCCCCACTGAGGCCCCACTAGACCACATTGGCATACCCCAGCTCACCTGTATTATAGGTTGTACCCACATTTGATGGTTCCTGAGCTCTTATACCACCCCCAAGAAGAATGAGGATACACTGGACATTGAAGGGTGAGGAGGGAAGAAAAGAATTTTATTGAGGATGGTACAGTTCTAAGTAGAGAGGGGATACAGGGATTAATTCCCCTATGTGAAGGTGGGAAAGTACCCCATGTACCTGGGTCTGGGGTCTTTTAAGGACTCAGAATGGGGAGTGCATGCTGATTGGTTTGCGAGTTTGCATAAAACAGCTAAAGCAAAGACACCACTCAAAGGTAGGCACAACAGTGTAGAAAAACCAACTAGGAAAGGGGAGGTACATGTAAAATAGGTAAAAGGTGGAGACCAATCAGAGGAAAGTGTGCCAAACAGGAAGATAAGTTCTGAATCGAGTCTGAGGTTTTAATTCGTAGCCTGACTTTCAGGGTCTAATCTGTCTTTGGCTTGGAGGTAGGGTTTCACCGGGGACCCTGCAATATCTGCCTAGGCATTTGGCTGCCTGCTGTGCTCTCAACATCAATTTCAAATAGTTGAGAGGGCACAAAGGTAACCCTCATAAAGTGTGGTAATACTACATACTTTTAAAAGCCTCAACAGCTTAAATAGTTCTTTAACAAGATATTTGGATAAACTACCAGAAGAGGAAAGAACTTAATCTCCAATACGTCCCATTGCTTAACTTGACTCAGCTGATTCCTACTCTGGTTTATAGGTCTTGACATCAGCCTAGAGTTTTCCAGTGGCTGTTGAATCAAGTTGTGAAAGATGATGACATTTTAGTTTCAGGGCATATTAAAATCAAGACTGTCAAGGAATGAAGGAAGAGCATATCATGAACCTAAGGTGGATTGCAGATTCATGAAATCTCAGAGTTGGAAAATAATTCAAAGGCCATCACGAATAAAAATATCACATTTATTATCTGTTTCAAGATGATTTTTTCTCATGCATATCAGAGACAAAATAAAGCAGTTAAAATATATTAACGACTATCCTTATTACTTAGGAATAGTTGGGTATATCATCACCATAATTTCATTTTATTAAAAATGGTTATAATATTCAGGCAGATATTAATGCTTATGAATACTGTTTGCTGACTCAGTGAACAATATTGCTTGAGCAACTAATCTATCATATAGATTTGGAAAGCCTATAGATGCATAAAAAGGAAAAAATAATGAAGATCGGAGAATAGAGGAAGCAATATTATATGCTATTGAAGGCCAGGTGCAGTGGCTCATGCCTGTAAACCCAGGATTTTGGGAGGCCAAGGCAGGTGGATCACATGAGCTCAGGAGTTCAAGTCCAGCCTGGCCAACAAAGTAAAACTCCGTCTTTACTAAAAATACAAAAGAACTAGCCAGGCATGGTGATGTCTGCCTGTAATCCCAGCTACTAGGGAGGCTGAGGCACGAACATAGCTTGAACCTGGGAGGCAGAGTTTGCAGTGAGCCAAGATCGTGCCGTTGTACTCCAGCCATGACTGGAGACTCCCCCCCCTTTCTCTTTCTCTCTCTCTTTGCATATATATGTACATTTATATGCTATTCATATATATATGCTATTCAACTGTTAACTAAATAAATAGTTTTTTGGTACCTGTTTTTTGTCCATAAACATTACTGGGGATTTAATAGTGAGCAAAATGATTTAAGCTTTCTCCTCTCAATGAGTGTACACTATAGTTTATTAGGGAACAAATAAATAAATAATCTCACAATAGAATGTACAATTTAAAATTGAGAAATGAGCTGGGAAAGAATGAAAAATTTAATAAAACAATCTGAACAAGACTGAGGCTAAAGAGAGACATTTCTGAAGTAATGCTTGAACCACATCTAAAGCATAAACAACATGAGTAGGATAATGCAGATGGTCAGAAATTAACTAGACCAAAAGAACTGGTCCCACATACTTGGGCTGACTCCATACCATCTCTCATCTCAAAACATCCTTTCACTTGCTCTTTGAGAAAAAATGCTTGATTAACTCTTAACAAAGGAAGATGGAGAAAATTGTGTCAAAATAGAGCTAATGACATAAGTAAGGTTCATGAAGGGCCTTGTAAGACATCTTTATTATAATTTGGAAGCCATGGAATAATTTTTTGTACCATGTGAGTTCGATGAGAATATATAATGAGATTTGTTTTCTTAAGAAGATTACTCTGCCTGTATCATTTAAGGAAACACACAAGCATGTACATGCACAAAAACAAATGCATACATATATAATTCCACACATATATGCATACAGTCATTCACGATACCCAAAATACACACAGCACAGCTACATGCACGAATAAATATATTACATATATAAAAATATATAATAGTGTATACATAAAATGTGTATGTATATATATATATATGTATGTATGTGTGTATATATATATATTAAGAATGTCAGATGAGATCATCTAAAAGCTTTGTGAACTTTTTATTAAACTACAGAATAAGAAGGTATAAAACCCAAGACAGATACACATAGGTACATGTATGTTTTCTAGCCTTTGCAGGTTGACAGTTTCAAGGTTCCAAAATTAGTCTCTAACCAGTATAACATGTGACTGGGTAGTGTAAACCCTAGTTCCATTTTTTCCTACCTCTTTCCATGTGACCCACTTGCTAATTGTTCTTTATGAGGTGATCATCAGGTCAAATGTGAAACTTTCACTTAGGAAATGATCACTAGGAAAAAGTCTGTGAGGCTCATGGTCTTTCATTTGCTTGAAGCTCATCAGAAACTTGAATTCAAACAAAATGTCGCTTATTTTCTAAAAATACATATTTCTCAGAAAAATTATTGACACTGCATGTATTGGTACAATGAATATAACTTTTTTTTCCTTAGGATCCATAGCAATTTAGTATTGAGAACTAATCTGATTCTGGATTTTAAACAATAGCAATGAAAATAACAGTGAAAATTAGACACTGCAATGAAATATTCATGGCTTTCAATTTCTTTCAATCTTGAGGCATGATTAAAATTGGCTGTGGCTGTGTGAATGAATAGCTCATCCTTTTTCTTTAGAATAGGTTTGAATGTATTTTTCCCACTTTGACTGCTTACTTGTGCTGGAGCAATAATATTCCATGAGAAATTGTTGAGATCCAGACTAAAGAACTTTCAATCATGATTAAAGAAGCCACAGATAAGACACAAAATTAGCAAGCTATCATTTGCTTTGTAATTGAGAGGATATAGATATTATATCTCCTGATCTGCTAATCTGCTAATAAATCAGGGCTATTTTTTAAATGTCCTTAGTACATTATAAAATTTATTAACAGAATTACCTAGTTTTCATGGAGTTGTTTCATATTTTTATTTAATATATGAACTTTTTGATTCCTGAGGTTTGAGTCTTACTAATAAAATACTTGTTCTATTACTATTCTAAGTAATACTTAGTAATACTTAACATCTAATACTTGAAATACTAACTAGAATACTAAAGTTAGTAACTCTAGTATTCTAATTAGTATTCCAATACTTATTCTATTAGTATTCTATTTATCTCAGTGTATTTTAAGTGTTTAACAATATCTTCTGAATTCAATTGGACATATTACTGATAAATAATTTTATCTAGTTAAAATATATGTTTTTAAGTCTGTTAATCTCATATATGTTTATTCGAATAGATAGGATGAATGTGTTTATTTGCACCATATATTATGGCAGCAGAGGAAGCTTTTGGATGGCATAAAAAACATGTTTCTTTTACTCTTCAGCTTAAGACTTAGGAACCACCAGTTGTTTAGTGTTTCCCACAGGGTTTTCAGAATTTCGGTACTAGTTATTTCTGTTATAAACTCATTTATTTTCTGTTACCTTACGTCTAACCTTAATTTTTTAAATTGTAACACAGAAGTAATGAATCTCTCTCTTCATCATTCTATGACTACATGTAATGAGGTTCACCATACCTCATATTCACAGATATGTCAAATGTGCATGAATACCAAAAATGTGGGACTACTCATGCTATTTGTCATACATTGTCATTGCTGTTAGGGTATGTCCAGTCTCACATCTTTTAGTTATTAGATGGTAATATCTTACCAAGACATTGGAACTGCATAATATTGAAAACAGTGAACTAAAAGAAAAATATCCATTAGGATATTGACTTCTTAACAGATACATGGTTTTCAGATATGCTGTCCCATTTTGTTGATTGTTTCCTTTGTTGTGCAGAAGGTCTTTATTAGTTTGACTTAGTCAAATTTGTTTATTTTTGCCTTTGTTGCCTGAATTTTTGGTGTGATATACAAAACAATCATTGCCAAGGCCAATATCAATGGGCTTTATTTCCATGTATTCTTCTGGGAGTTTTATGGTCTCCTATCTTAGGTTTAGGTCTTCAGTCCATTTTGAGTTATTTTTGTGTATAGTGTAAAACAAGGACTCAGTTTCATTCTTTTACATGTGAATATCATGCTTTCCCAATACTATATTTTAGAGAGATTGTCTTTTCCACATTGTATCTTCTTGGTGGCCTTGTGAAAAATTAGCAGCTGAATTTTTTTTATTTGTTTCTGAACTTTCTATTATGTTCCATTGGGCCACATATGTGTTTTAATGCCAGTACCACACTTTTTTGATTACTATAGCTTTGCAATACAATTTAACATGAGGAAATGTGATGCAGCAAACTTTGTTTTTCTTTTTCAAAATTGTTTTGGCTATAGCAGATGTTTTGCAGTTCCATAAAATTTCAGAATTGGTTTTATTTCTAATTTTTGTAAAAAATGTCATTGGAATTTTGATAGGGATTTTGTTGAATTTGTAGATTACTTTGAGTAAAATGGACATATTAATAACATTAACTCTTCAAATTCACAATATGGGATATCTTTCTATTCATTCGTGTGTTCTTCAACTTATTTCATTGTTTTATTGTTTTACGTGTACATATCTTGTACTTCATGGTTAAATTTATTCTTGGGTATTTAATTCTGATGCTATTATAAATTGAATTGTTTTATTTCTTTTTTCATAAATCTTGATTGGTAAATTAATGTGACTGATTTGTATATGTTGATCCTGTATCCTGTGACTTTATTGAGTTCATTTATTGGTACTAGCAGTTTTGTCTGAAGTTGTTAAGGTTTTCTTCATATAAGGTTATGTCATCTGCAAACAGAAATAAATTTATTCTTTTCAATTTGAACATTATTTTTTCCTTGTCTGATCGCTCTTGCTAGGACTATGTTGAATAGAAGTGGGGAGACTATATATTAGATAAGGAGTTAGTATGTAAAATATGTAAGAAACTCATACAACTCACAGCAGGAAAGAAACAATCCTACAAAATGGACAAATGAAGTGATCAGATTTTTTTTTTCCCAAAGAAGACATACAAATGACCAACAGGTATATGAAAATTTGTTTAATATTAATAATCATTGGGGAAATGCAAATCAAAATCACAACAATATATCATCTTATACCTGTTAGGTCAGGTATTATCATTATTTTATTATCATTGTTAATTAAGATAGGTTCATGCTCTGATGCCCAGGCTGGAGTGCAGTGATGCAATCTTGGCTTACCGTAAACTCTGCCTCACAGGTTTAAGTGATCCTTCCACCTCAGACTTCCAAGTAGCTGGGACTATAGGTGCACACCACCATGCCGGGCTAATTTTTGAATTTTTTATAGAGACGATGTGAATGGTTAATATTGAGCATCAACTTGATTGGACTGAGGAATGCAAAGTATTGTTTCTGGGTGTGTCTGTGAGGGTGTTGGCAAAGGAGATTAACATTTGATTCAGTGGACTGGGAGAGGCAGACCCACCCTAAGTCTGAGTGGGCATGATTTAATCAGCTGCCAGTGTAGTTAGGATAAAAGCAGGCAGAGGAACTTGCTGAGTCTTCTGGTTGCCATCTTTCTTCCATGCTGGATGCTTTCTACCCTTGAACATCAGACAGCAAGTTCTTCACCTTTTGACTCTTGGACCACTAGGGACTATCAGGCATTTGGCCACAGGCTGAAGGCTGCACTGGTGGCTTCCCTACTTTTGAGATTTGGGGACTTGGACTGGCATCTTTGCTCCTCAGCTTGCAGATGGTCTATTATGGGACATCACCTTGTAAGCATGTGAGTCAATTCTCCTAACAAACTCCTCTTCATATATTCATCTATCCTATTAATTCCTCCCTTTAGAGAACGCTGACTAATATGACAGGGTATCACCTTGTTGCTCAGGCTGGTCTTGAACTCCTGGATTCAAGCAATCCACCCGCATCAGCCTCCAAAAATGCTGAGATTGCAGGTATGAGCCATGGCACCTGGACTAAGTCAGCTATTATGAAAAAATTAAGAAGTAACAAGTTCTGATAAGGATATGGAGGAAAAGGAATCGTCACACACTACCGGTGGGAATAAAAATTGGTACTGCCATTATGAAGAATAGTATGAAAACTCCACAAAATATTAAAAATACAACCATCATATGACCCAGAAATCTAAAAGAAAATGAAATCAACACCTCATAGAAGTATCTGCATTCCCATGTTCATTGTAGTGTTATTCAAATAGTCAAGATATAAAAACAACTTAAGGGTTCATTGATGAATTTATGGATACAAAATTGTAATATATATAATATGAAATATTATTCAGCCTTTAGAGAGAATAAAATACTGTCCTTGTGACAACATAGAAGACAGTGGAGGACATTATACTAAATGTAATACTTCTGAAACAGAGTAATACTGCATAATGTGACTTACATGTGAAATCTTAAAAAAAAAAAAAAAGAAAAAAACAAGAAATTGAAAGCATAGAAAGTAGAACATTGGTTACAATGGACAAGGAGGGGGAAGAAATGGAGTAGGCCAAGTGGTATAAACTTACATTTATGTAAGTTGAATAAATCCAGAAATGTAACATGTACGATGAAAATTATAGTCAATAATATTGCATTGTATACAAGAAATTTGATTTGAGTGTGGATTTTGGAAGCTCTTACCAACCACACACATGAATACACACACACACACACACACACACACTCACATACACGCACCTATGGAGGTGATGCATATGCTAATTTGCTTGAGAGCAGTGATTTCTTTACTACATATGTTTATAACCAAATATCATGTGGTACACCTTAAATTTAAACAGTAAAAATACACTTTTAAAAATTAATTAGGTCTTCCTCATGCTTTAAATGGCCCCTGAAGTTGAAGTATTTTAATCCTTAGCCATTAATCATGTAAGTCTATAGCTTTTATTAGCTACACTCCTGCTATCAGTTCAAATATATTTTTCAGTAAAAATAGAAACCACCATCAAAAGCAAAGCATATTTTTTCTATGCATAGAATAGAGGAACTTTTTGGTTATAGGCATTTGATTATTATCCACTAAACATTGTTTAAATGAACAATTTTTCAAGATGACAACAGAGACATTAATTATAATTAATCTCTCAGGTTATGCTAAATATGTCACATGAAAAGGGGAAAAATAATTGGTATGTTAATAGGTAACAAACTATACAGAAAAACATGATCAAAGATTATGAAAATATACTTTATTCTCTGGCATGCTGCTTTCAGTTATGTTCACTGAACAGTTCATTAGTTTATAATCTAGGACACAATTTTCATCTGCAATTTTTATTAGACATTTTGTGCACTCATTTTGTGATATTTCAAAGATTGTGTTTGTTGTTCTTGCCCTTATCAGTATCATAGAATGGAACCTTATTACTTTGAAATACAAAATATGGAAAATAGGATGCATTGAATCAATCACTTCAGAACTATTTAAATATTTTGTTAAAATATTGAAATATATTTAGTTAAGAGTTAAAGTGGGTTTTTAAAATTCCACTGTTTACATTGACAAGTTTAATAAAGCTTTACTGAATAAAATTTTTCTATTTATTCTATCATCTTCATTCTTCAAAAGTCTGTCTTTATATTGTGTTCTCTTCACATATTCTTTGGCTAATAAACTTTATCTTTAATGTAGGCCATTGAAATATGTTTACCAACCATTACTTTTACTAGTATCCTATTCTTTCTATGCATGCATGCAATGATTGTTATCATATTAGAGAAAAAGTAGTTTATTATTTCTTTAACGATTGTGTTTCTGAAACTAGAGAAAGTTGTAAAAGAATGTGACTTTCTATTAGTTTGCATACATTAATGTGTGTTTTGCGATTATACTAATATAAATAATGCAAAAAGGAATAATTTTGTACAACTGCAAATAACCTACACATCTTTCTTTTATTTTCTTTTTTTCTTCTTTCTTCTAGCAAAGCATTTATTCGAAAGATGCATTTTTGTAGCCAAACTATAGATATTTCCATTTCTTACACTGATTTTCTTAAAATTAACATGAAGTCAAAGAAAACAACAACAACAAAACGTTTGTGGCTATGCAGAAAACCCAACAAATTTCTATAAACACTGCAAACTTTTACTACAAAAGTAGAATTTTCCCCCAACGAAGGCAAGTATAAAATATTTACATATAAATTTTCATTAATTGACAAGATTTTATCTGATGGCTGCTGTCTAACGATTGCATTTTTCCTCATTAAGAATATCCAATTTTACATTTCTTCCTCAACTGTTAGGAAAAATACTGACTGCAGTTTTGCTAAAAGTTTTTTATCATTTTCTTGGATTAGGTCTTCAGAACAGATTAAGCAATATATAATATACTTATCTACTAGAGTAACATAAAATAAAATAATAAAATAATTTTGAACCTGGATTCTAAGTTTATAAGATATTCAATAACAATGATATTTCAAAAAGGGTCAACCGAGCTGCAAGCTTTACTTTCAGATGAATAAAAAATCCAGGGGACCCAGGTTTTATTTAAAATACTGGCTAAATTTTCACATCAGAAAGCTAGAAAGATCTCAGATTGACACCCTAAGTCACAATTAAAAGAGCTAGAGAAGCAAGAACAAACAAATACAAAAACTAGCAGGAGACAATAAATAACAAAGATCAGAGCAGAACTGAAGGACATGAAGACATGAAAATCCTCCAAAATATCAATGAATCCAGGAGCTGGTTTTTTGAAAAAAATTTAACAAAACAGATAGACTGCTAGCTAGATTAACACAGAAAAAAAGAGAAAAGAATCAAATAGACACAACAAAAAAATGTTAATGGAGATATTATGACCCCACAGAAATACACACTGTAGTCAGAGGATGCTATAAGCACCTCAACTCAAATAAACTAAAAAATTTAGAAGAAATAGATAAATTCCTGGACACACACACCCTCCCAAGACTACCTTAAGACAAAGCGGAATCTCTGAATAGACCACTATCTAGTTCTGAAATTAATAGCCTACCAACAAAAAAAGACCAGGATCAGGTGGATTCACAGCAGAATTCTACCAGAGGTACAAAGAGGAGATGGTACCATTCCTTGTGAAACTATTCCAAACAATTAAAAAGGAGAGACTCCTTTCTAATTCATTTTATGAGGCTAGCATCATCCTGATACCAAAACTTGGCAAAGGCAAAACAAAGAAACTTCAGGCCAATGTCTGTAATAAACATTGATGTAAAAATCCTAAATAAAACACTGGCAAACCAAATACAGAACATCAAAAAGTTGACCCACCACAATTAAGTCAGCTTCATCCCTGGGATGCAAGGTTGGTTCAATATACATAAACCAATAAACATAATCCATCACATAAACAGAATCAATGACAAAAACCACATGAATATCTGAAGAGATGGAGAAAAGATTTTGAATAAAATTCAACATCACTTCATGTTAAAATCTCTCAATAAACTAGGTATTGATGAATTATATGTCAAAGTAATAAAAATGATGTATGACAAACGGACAGCCATTATCATACTGAATTGGCAAAAGCTGGAAGCATTTCCTTTGAAAACTGGCACAAGACAAGGATGCCTTATCTTGCTGACCCTATAAAACATAATATCAGAAGTCCTGACCAGGGCAATCAGGCAAGAGAAAGAAATAACGGGTATTCAAATAAGAAGAGAGGAAGTCAAATTGTCTTTGTTTGCAGATGACATTATTCTATTATTAGAAAACCCCATTATCTCAGCCCCAAAACTCTTTAAGCTGATAAGCAACTTCAGCAAAGTCTCAGGATACAAAATCAATGTCCAAATTTACAGGCATTCATATACACCAATAATAGACAAGCAGAGAGCCAAATCATAAATGAACTCCCATTCACACTTGCTACAAAGAGAATAAAATACCTAGGAATACAGTTAACCAGGGATGTGAAAGACTTCTTCAAGGAGAACTACAAACCACTGCTCAAGGAAGCTCAAGAGAGGACACAAACAAATGGAAAACATTCTGTCCTCAAGGATAAGAAGAATCAATATCTTGAAAATGGTCATACTACCTAAAGTAATTTATAGATTTAATGCTATTCCCAACAAACTATCATTGACATTCCTCAAAGAATTAGAAAAAACGATTTTACATTTCATATGAAACAAAAAAGAGCCCACATACCCAACACAATCCTATGCAAAAAGAACAAAGCTGGAGGCATCATGCTACATTACTTCAAATTATACTACAAGGCTACAGTAACCAAAACAGCACGGTACTAGTGCCAAAACAGATATATAGATCAATGGAACAGAACAGAGTCTTCAGAAATAGAACCATACATCTACAACCATCTGACCTTTGACAAACTGAATAAAAACAAGTAATGGGAAAAGGATTCCCTGTTTAATAAATGGTGCTAGGAATGGCTAGCACCATTTAATAATAATTGGCTAGCCATATGCAGAAAGTTGAAACTGGATCCCTTCCTTACATCTTATATGAAATTAACTCAAGATGGATTAAATACTTAAATGTAAAACCCAAAACCATGAAAACCCTAGACAAAACCTAGGCAATACTATTCAGGACATAGGCATGGGCAAAGACTTCATAAATAAAACACAAAAAACAACAGCAACAAAAGCCAAAATTGACAAAAGGGATCTAAACAAACTCAAGAGCAAAAGAAACTATCATCAGAATGAACAGGCAATGTACAGAATGGGAGAACATTTTTGCAATCGATCCATTTGACAAATATTTAATATCCATAATCCACAAGAAACTTAAACAAATTTACAAGAAAAAAACAAAAAACCCCATCAAAAAGTTGGAAAAGTGTGTGAACAGACACTTCTCAAAAGCAGACATTTATGTGACCAACAAACATATGAAAAAAAGTTCAACATCACTGATCATTAGAGAAATAAAATAAAACCACAATGAGATACCATCTTATGACACAACAGAATGGCGATTATTAAAAAGGCAAGAAAAAAACAGACGCTGGAGAGGATGTGGAGAAATATATGCTGTTGATGGAAATATAAATTAGTTCAATTATTGTGGAAGACAGTGTGGCAATTCCTCCAGTATCTAGAACCAGAAATACCATTTGACCCAGCAATTCCTTTACTGGGTATATAACCTCCACCAAAATATAAATCATTCTACTATAAAGACACATTTGCACATATGTTTACTGTAGCATTATTTACAATAGCAAAGACATGGAACCAACTCAAATGCCCATCAATGATAGACTAGATAAAGAAAATGTAGTACATACACACCATGGAATACTATGCAGCCTAAAAAAGGAAGGAGATTATGTCCTTTACAGAGACATGGATGAAGCTGGAAGCCATCGACCTCAGCAAACTAACATAAGAACGGAAAACCAAATACTGCATGTACCCACTCATAAGCAGGAGCTGAAAAATGAGAACACATGGAGGGGAACAACATATACTGGGGCCAATCAGGGGGTGGGGGACGAGGGAAGGGAGAGCATTAGGACAATTAGTTAATGCATGTGGGGCTCAAAACCTAGATGACGGGTTGATAGGCGCAGCAAACCACCACGGCATAAATACACATAAGTAACAAACCTACACGTTCTGCACTTGTATCCTGGAACTGAAAGTAATATAAAATAAAAATAAAATCCTGGATATATTATTTTCTGGATTAATTGCCCTTATGAAATTCCTTCAGCAAGTGTTATTAACTATAAAATGGGAATAATGACATTTAACATGTAAGGTTATTTCTGAGGGTGAGAATTAATATTTGAAAATGCTTAGAAGATAATAGATATTCAATTAATTTTGATTTTATGGAGTAGTTTGACAACACTGTGTAGTTTTTGTCCTCTTATTTTTAGATTTTCTTTCTTATTATTATTTATGGGTAAATAAAATTGTCAGTAGTTATTCCCAGAAATATAGATAGGACTCTATAGTAGTAGTAGTAGTATTTTGTTTGTTAAATAGTATAACTTTTTAGAAAAACTCTTCATAGGCAAAGCCTAACAAAATCAGAAATTATCACCCAGGGAATAAGGAGTGTATTTATAAAGTTAATTTAAAAAGACTACTGTGGGAGTTAATCCACTACATACAAAAAATTTTGCTCTACCTCTAAAAGTTATACAAAGTACAAATATGTACCTCCTTATACATTTTCTTAAAAATATTTTACATAAATATAGCAATGTTTTGCTTTCCAGTTTTCATCTTTTATCATGTATATATTTCCATATTCCTTGATTAGATATGCAAATTTTATCATCCAAAAAAGATTTTATACATCCATCGAGCTATTTTTATCCTTTTTTCTGAGCTTTGATAATTATTTATTTTCTGATTAAAAGTAATTTCTTCCTTCTCTAATCAAAAACTCGAAATTTTGGTTTGGGATTTATTCATCCAATATACTTTTATGCATATTGATTTTCCAGGAAAAGGGACAATAATATTGATATTATTTTACCTTAATTATTCATTTACACATATTATAAACTGATTTCTACAATATAAAATATATAATTTTGAGGAGCTCAAATGTTTAGTGAATTACCATGTTTATTTTCTAGGGGTAAAATAAACTAGAAATAATCTAAATGTATTATGACATAATATCTTTCGTATGTAAACCTTTAACTATTTTTAAAACATTATTTTTTTAGAAAAAAAAAGCAGGACGTTAAAGTTAACAGCTTGCCATTTTTGATGTCACAAGTTGCATAAAAATTTGGCCATTTTTACAACCATGAAGTGATTTTAGAATTATAAAATATTCATAGATACAATACCATCTACAATATCATTGATATATAAATGAGATATTTATAAAATTATTGGAGTTCTTTTTTGTAATGTCTGTTATATTGGAAGATGTCTGCACTTGTTGTTCAGATTAATCCTTGATATTCTGTAGTAAGCATTTTTACATGTCCAGTAATATTTTTCATTCTTACGGTTGACTACCTATTTCGAAAACTATTCTTAATATTGGGGGTTGAGCTGAGTTTAATGAGAAATTATAAGAAGTTTTGTTTCAACATTTTCAGAGACAGGTAAAAAATAGTGTCACTCTTTAAAATTGTTAAAGTTTTGTTTTTCCTTGTCATAGATAAATGTAAATGAAATATAAAGTTGTCCTGCATTTACAGGGAGAAGGCAGAACAGGAAACTAGAATGTAAAGATTCACAACTTTAATATATCACTGTTACAATTGTTATTTGCATCCACTGGTGTTTTATGTTTTTGAACATAGCCTAACAATGACCGTGACAGTAAACCCCTTTTTGAGTGTAATGATTTCAAATGTTAATGGTAAACAATACCACTGTACCCACTTTCCTGATGAAGTCATCTGATAAAATTGAGTGCTGGGTCATGAATCCTATTAAATACACCTTGTGTATTTTTCAGGATGAAAATTACTGTTTATTAATTGATTGTTTTAATATTCATTATAAATCTGTTACACCAGTAATCTTCCTAAGATCCAGTGACCTTGCAGTGAATGTATCAGATAATCTCGATTATGGATCTTACAGTAAAGAGGAGAAGGGAGTGGGGAAAGATAAGTAAAAAAATATGTAAACCTTATGTCAGTGGTAAAAAATTTTGTGTGGAGGGAAACTAGACTAAGGGAATTTATAGTACAGTTGGAGGAGTTGGGAAGTTATCTGGGTTGTCAGAGAGGACTTCTCTGATAAAATGGTCTCTGAGAAGAGAACTAAAGAACAGCAGGCGGAAATGCATGGCTTCAGAGGAAGGTTGGCAATATATGTAGCAACTGCAAAAGACCAAAGTAGGATCCTGATTCTGTTTTCCAAACAGTAAGAGGTCAAGGGAAAGTGGAGTGAATGAGAAGTACAGGGAAAGAAGTGAGCTCAGAGTGACAATGGGGAAAGATGGGGGCAGACTACGGAGAGACTTCTAAACATCTTGAAAACTGCTTTTTAATTTGAAAAAAAAAAAAAAGATGGACATTCATTGAAAGATTTTGAGCAAGAAACGATGAAAAAATGATAAAATGATAAAAAATTTTAAAAAAATGTAAAAACTAACGTTAGACTAAAATGTTGAGAGACAAAGTGTAGGACACCATATTAGTTTTAGTTTTTTATGCTGCTGTAACAAATTACCATAAATTTGGTGGCTTAAAATAAAACATGTTTCTCATTTTACAGTTCTGCAGAACTGTAAAAATTTAACACTAATTTCACTGGGCTAATATCAACATGTTGCTAGAATGCATTTTTTGTTCTAGAAGCTCTAGGGAAGATTCTATTTTGCTTACTTACCTTTCCCAGGTTCAAGAGACTGCCTACATTTCTTTTTTTCATGGACTCTTGCCCACATCTTCAAAGCAAGTAATGTTGAACCAACTCTTTCTCACATTGCCATCTTTCTCATTTTCTCTTACCTCTTTCTCTTTTACTTTTAAGGTCCCTTGTGATTACATTGGGTCCACCCCTGAAAGGTCCTACTCTATGTTAAGGTCAGCTAATTATAAACTTCGATTTTACCTACTATCTTCATTCTCTTTTAACAAGTAATCTAACAGGTCATAGATTCTGGGAGTTAGGATGTGAAGTTATTTGGGGCGAGCATTATTTTATCTATCACAAACAGAATAAATATCTCAGCAGAGACTGGCAAGAAGGCTATTGAAACAGTGTATCAGAGAGATAATGGTAACTTAGAAGGTGAAAATGAGGGAGATGAAGATAAATGATTGGATTCTAGAAACATTTTGACAGTATAAAAAAGGGCATTTCCTGATGCATTACCTGAGTTAGTGTTTATGTATGTGTTAGTTATTAAAGAGGGAAACAGCACAACTTTTTTTTTTAAATAAATTTTAGGATGCCTATTAGACAGCAAAACAGAGATGTTGACTAATTGGCTAATCAGTGGGCATGCAAATCCAGAGGTCAGAGTTAGTTTAAGAATGCATATATTAATTATTAATCTGGTAGCTAATATGGTTTGGTTATGTCCTAACCCAAATATCATCTTGAATTACAGTTCCCATAATCCTCACAGGTCATGGGAGGGACCTGATGAGAGGTAATTGAATCATGGGTGTGGTTTCTCCATGCTTTTTCTTATAATATTAACTTCTCACAAGATCTGATGGTTTTACAAGGTGTTTCCCCATCGCTTGGCTCTCATTCTCCTTTCTGCCACCCTGTGAAGAACATGTTTGCTGTCCCTTCTGCCATGACTGCAAGTTTCTTGAGGTCTCCCCTCCCATGCTGAACTGTGAGTCCATTAAACCTCTTTTCTTTATAAATTGCCCAGTCTTGGGATATGTTCTTATAGCAGCATGAGAACGAACTAATACAATAAGTTGGTATTGCAGAGAGTGGGGCACTATTATAAGGATACCTGAAAATTTGGAAGTGACTTTGGAACTGGGTAACAGGCATAGATAGGGACAGTTTGGAGGGCTCAGAAAAATACAGGAAAATATGGCAAAGTTTGGAATTTCCTAGAGACTTGTAGAATGGCTTTGAGCAAAACATTCATAGTGATGTGGACAATGAAGTCCAGGCTGAGGTGCCTTGAATGGAAATAAAGAACTTGTTGGGAACTGAAGTAAAGGTCACCCTTACTATGCAAGGGGGACTCACAGCATTTCAACACTGCCCTACAGAACTGGGGAACTTTGAACTTGAGAGAAATGATTTAGGGTATTTGTCAAAATAAATTGCTAACTGCCAAACCATTTAAGGGGAAGCAGAGAATGAAATTTTTTAAAATTTGGAGCCTGACAGTGTGATAGAAAACAAAATAAAACAAAAAAAACACCATTTTCTGTGGAGAAATTCAAGCCTGATGCAGAAATATGTATAAGTAACAAGAAGCCAAATGTTAATCACCAAGACAATGGAGAAAATGTCTCCAGGGCATGTGAGAGAACTTCACAGCAGCCCCTCCCAATACAGGCTGGAAGGCCTAGGAGGAAAAATGGTTTTCTGAGTGTGGCCCAGGAACCCCTTGCCATGCACCCTTAGGACATGGTGCCCCACATTCCAGCTGCTTCAGTTTCAGCTGTGGCTAAAAGGGGCCGATGCACAGCTTCGTCCATTGCTTCAAAGTGTGCAAGCTCAAAGCCTTGATGGCTTACAGGTAGTATTGGGTCTGTGGCTACACAGAAGTCAAAAATTAAGGTGGGGGAACCTCTTTCTGGATTTCAGAGGATGTACGTAAATGTCTAGCAAAAGTTTGCTGCAGGGGCACAGCCTTATGGAGAACCTCTGCTAGGGCAGTGCAAAAGGGAAATGTGGCTTTAGTGCCCCCACTCACAGTCCCCAGTGGGGCACTGACAGTGGAGCTGTGAGAAGATGGCCAACATCCTCCAGGCCCCAGAATTATATATCTACCCACAGCTTACCCTGTGCACCTGAAGAAGCTGCTGACACCCAAAGCCAGCTTGTGAAAGCAGTTATGAATAGGGCAGTATGCTGCAAAGCCACAGGGGCAGAGCTACCCACAGAGTTACCCAAACCTGTGGGTAGCTCTGCCCCATCTCTTGCATCAGCATGATCTGGATGTGAGACTGGAGTCAAAGGAGATAATTTTGGAACTTTAAGGCTTAATGCCTACCCTATTTGATTTTAAATGTGCATGGCTTGTAGCCCTTTTGTTTTGGCCAGATTCTTCCATTTGTAAAGGGTTATTTACTGAATGCCTGTACCTCCATTGTATCTAGGAAGTAACAGACTTGCTTTTGATTTTACAAGGTCATAGGCAGAAGGGACCTACCTTGTCTCAGATAAGACTTTGGACTTGGACATTTGAGTTAATGCTGGAATGAGTTAAGACTTTGGGGAACTGTTGGAAGGACATGATTATGCTATGAAATATGAGGAAAGGAGATTTGTGAGGGGCCATAAGTGAAATAATATGGTTTGGCTGTGTCTTCACCCAAATCTCATCCTGAATGGTAGTTCCCACAATCCCCATATGTTGTGAAAGGGACCCAGTGGGATGGAACTGAATCGTAAGGGCAGTTTTTCCCATGCTATTCTCACAATTGTGAGTAAGTTATCATTAGATCTGTTGGTTTTATGATGGGCTTCCCCCATTGCTCATCTCTCATTCTCTTCCTTCTTGTTGTCCTATAAAGAATGTGTCTGCTTCCTCTTCCATCATGATTATAAGTTTCCTGAGGCCTCAACAGCCATGCTAAACTGTGAATCCATTAGAACTTTTTCCTTTATACATTATCCAGTCTCAGGTTTGGTCACATAGCTGTGTGAGAATACACTAATACAATAACCTTTTTTATGTGAGATGGAGTCTCACTCTGTTGCCAGGCTAGAGTGCAGTGGTACGATCTTGGCTCACTACAACCTCTGCCTCCTGGGTTCAAGATATTCTTCTGCCTCAGCCTCCTGAGTAGCCTGGATTACAGGCATGCCCCACCACACCCAGCTAATATTTGTATTTTTAGTAGAGACAGGGTTTCACCATGTTGACCAGGATGGTTTCAATCTCTTGACCTTGTGATTGGCCCACCTGGGCCTCCCAAAGTGCTGGGATTACACGTGTGAACCACCACGCCTGGCCTACAATAGACTTTAAGCAATGTGACATGTGAGAACATCTGAGATGTATGTATGGATTATAAAGGGGAAGCTGTCCAAGATCAGAGCCTTGGGGCACTCCAACATTCACTGAGAAGAAAAATGAGGAGAAACACAAAAAGAAAATAATTTGAAAACTCACAACCAGTGAGCTGGGAGGAGGGCCAATATATTGGTGTCACAAAGGCCAAGAAAAGAGAGTGTTTCAGGAACAGTCCTTTAGTTAAGTATTGCTAACAGTCATGTGGAGAACTGATAAATGGCAATGGATATTGCAATTTGAAGGTCATCATTACTTTGACAAGAACTGATTCTATAATGAAATAGTAGGCTCTAAAGTCTAAATGAAATTGATTTAGAAGAGAATGGGATGAGAGAAAGTAAAGACAATAGGCATAAAGACTCTTCTAAAAACTTCCATTACTATGGGAAAGATACAGATGAAACACAGGCAGGAAACTAACGCGTTACCCAAAGTTTTCAAACTTGCCTCTTTTTTCTTTGTTTCTCTTATGAAATATATTTCTAAATTAGGTTATCTGTTATCTGATATATTTTAATATTAAATAGCAAACATAACAATAGTCCTTGGATTAACAGTAATAAAGCCCTTGTAATACTCAATTTAGATAATTAAATACCAGTGATTTTGTAACTCTCCAAATGTTCTTTCCATTGGAAACCCCTTGCTGGCTCAGAGTTTAGATAACACAACAGATTTTTATGTTATTCTTTGTTTCCTTTTTTCATAGAATTACTGTCTGTGTATGCATCCCTAAAAATGCTTTCATTTTATAATTTTGAATTTTACGAGTAGTGCAGTGGCGCGATCTCAGCTCACTGTAACCTCTGCCTCCTGGGTTCAAGTGATTATCCTGCCTCAGCCTCGCCAGTGGCTGGGACTACAGGCATGTGGCACCATGCCCAGCTACTTTTTGTATTTTTAGTAGAGATGTGGTTTCATCGTGTTGGCCAGGCTGGTCTCAAACTCCTGACCGCAAGTTATCTGTCCTCCTTGTCCTCCCAAAGTGATGGGATGACAGGCATGAGCCATCATGCCTGGCCTCTCTTGTTTATGTAGTTCTATTTATCTTTTTGTATATCTGAAACATGTTTTATGTTTAAACTTTATTGAAATAAAGTCATGCTGTATGAAACCTTTTGATGTTTTCTTTATTTGATATTATACTGCAAAAATTCATCTGGATTGTTGCTTGTGCCTGAAGGAACTTATTTTAAATGCTAAACTATATTTTATCATTAGACTACACCTAATTTTTTTAATTATTCTGTGGTTGGGAATTGTGGGTATTTCTGAACATAGAAATGAACCCTTCTGTTGTCAAAGCTTGAAATTTGTTATTTGTTTTATCTTAGTTTCTTCCACTTAAAGAAAGTGGAACCAGATACAAAAACTATCAAAGAACTGAAACCAGATCACCACACCAGATGTCGTAGCCCTCATTCACCGTGATTGCTTCCTTGCCCCTCCAAAGTTCCTATTTTCTTACACGTTGTTGCATTTCGTATCCGCCATATAAACCCCTGGATTCAGTTAGAGAGACAGATTTGAGACTAGGCTCCCATCTCCTTAGCTGCAGCACTCAAAGCTTTTCTTCCTTGCCAATATTTGTCATTTCAGTGACTGGCTTTCTATGCTGTGAGCAGTAAAATCTAGACAAAACCCCTGATGTTTCAGTAACATTTCTTCTAGGTATTTGCTATTCTTAACATTCTTTCTGACCTCCTTGGACAAGTCTCCCATTGTGCTTTGTAAGAGTTTCCCTTGAACATATTCCTAGGAGTGGAATTGCTGTGCCATGGGTTATGTGAATGGTTGACTGCAGGAAACAATCCAACTGATTCAACCAATTTATTCCTCCATCTGCAGTTTATAAGTTTCTATCCATTCATATATTTTCCAATACTTTATAGGCCTTTTAGTTATTTTCTGAGTCAATAGCAGAATTGTCTCCAAGAAGGAGTGGAGGCTGATCGCCTTAATGCTATTATGGACTGACCTGATTTGAGACTGGATTGAAGTTTCATTAAGGCTTAGTCTCCCTCTGACTCAACCTTGTATAAAAAGAAGAATCCTCCATGACTTTCAACTGAGATCTCGGTGTTTCAAGAGGGCCTCTTCCCTAACAACAATACGCATTTTCATTTATAGAGGTCCTAACTAAGCTTTGTTACCCATTTGGTACATGTGGTTTCAGGATTTTGCAAATGATATTTTGCAAATTTAATGGAAACCATGTAGTTAAAGCCCATCAAGTTTTTTATCTTGTTTTCTCCACGCGAAGCAACTGCGCAAAACTCTGCTTGTTTCTCTTTTCCCAGCAGCAGCCCTTTGCCTGAGCAATGCCTGAAAAAGCAAAGGGAGGCCCTTCTTCTATGTCACAATCTACAAATGCCACCCAATAAAACGTAGGTGCAGAACATTAGCTACTTTATTTCTGTTTCCTAGGTCCCTATTATCCCCATTGCTTCTGTAGTTCTTCAATGCCATTGAAAATGGTTTTCATATTTTATCTGGCTTTTCTAACTGTTTAGATCTATTGCAAATAACTCAATCCAACACAGACTAGGAAGTTTCCCTTTAAGTTTAAGGTTTATTAGACTAATTTTACATTATGTTCTGCAATTTTAGTATCCAGTATACATATTTTTGTCCTTTTCAAAGTGTTTCCTCTTCACAAATATCACATACTTTGGTGTGTAAACTCATTTTCTTCCAATGGAGTGTCAGCTTTTGTCAACAATGTTTATCAGGAAAGGTTTTAGCTTTGTGTTATCCCATAAAGCGCATAACAGATAAACTGCATGAGAAGATCTATAATAATAACCATTTGGATTTCATAAAAAAACTAAAGCATTCCATATATGACCAAGCTAATCTAGCCAGAAAGATTTTAATGAAGAGATTTCTTAGATTGTAATTAACCATCCCTGGGCGTTTAGACATTTGGGAAGAATAAGTGACTGCTTGTGGCAACTAAATATCCACTGTTTTCTTGATTTCTGATAATTGTCCTTAGTGAACCTGTAGCAAACACAATTTACAGAATAGTACACACACTGTCTTTCTCATGGCAATGTTGAAAGCTAGAACGAATATAGGAGGAATAACAGTGACAACATCAAAAACAAAAACGAAATTCACAGATTTTACCTTCCCCTTATAGAGCTGCTCAAAATAGTCTCTCACTGTATTGCTTCAAGGTTTTCTCACATTTTCTTTCTTTATTTTTTCTTAACTGCAATTCCTCAGAGAACAGTCTTCATGGTGATGGAGAGAGATGGCAGCTGCAGTTTGGAGTTCAAGTAAGATCCTTTTTCCTTCCCAATTTGATTTATGCTGAATATTATGCTCCTGAGATTCATCCTTGTGGATGGGGTAGCTGTATTTGTTTTATTTTCCTTCTCTAAGATACTCCAATGTATGACTTCAATAACATGTATTTCTACAGTCTCCTGCTTGATGAAATGTTTGGTTGTTTCCTCCTTTTAAAAAATATACTGCAATAGACATTCTTACATTTATCTTCTGGTACATGTGTCTATGTTCACGCCTTTTATAAGTTACCCAGAACTGGAAGAACTAATCTATGGTATGCATGTAACCAACTTTACTTGACATTGACAAATTGTATTTCCTGGCATCTGTAGCAGATAACATCTTGCCCATGACAGATGTGTAGAAAATTTCCTCTTCTCCATATTCTTGCAGAAATTTTGGGTTTGATTTCAATTTTCAGCTCATTAGCTTATTATGTACTATTATCTCATTATGATTTGATTTTGTATTTCCTGGTTAATAACAAGTTTGATCATCATGATATCTGTGTATTGCCCAATTTATTTCTTTTTTCTGAAAAGTGCCTGATCATTTAATTTGACTATCTTATTTTTGGGTTGTGTGTGATTCTTAACAATTTGTGGGATTTTTAAGTATATTTTGCATGGTAATTCTGTTTATAAATTTTTTGTTACTTTTAATTTTGTAGGTACCCCAATATATTTATGGGGTACATGCAATTTTCTGATACAGTCATGCAATATGAAATAATATTATGGAGAATGGGGTATTTATCTTCTCAACCATTTATCCTTTGTGCTACAAACTGGTATGATTTGGCTCCGTGTCTCCACCCAAGTCTCACCTTGAATTGTAATAATCCCTATGTGTCAAGGGCAGGACAAGGTACAGTTAATTGAATCATGGGGGTAGATTCATGTTCTCATGATAGTGAATGAGCTCTCATGAGATCTGATGTTGTTATAAGGGGCTCTTCCCCCATTACTTGGCACTTCACTTTCCTACCGCCATGTGAAGAAGGATGTATTTTTTCCCCTTCCATTATAAGTTTCCTGAGACCTCCCCAGCTGAGTCAATTAAACCTCTTTTCTTTATAAATTACCTAGTCTTGGGCAGTTCTTTACAGCATCACAGTAATACACACTAATGCACAAACAATCCAGTTGTACTCTTTTATTTAAAAAATATACAATTAAGTTATTATTTACTATAGTCACCCTGTTGTATTATCAAAAAATAGGTCTTATTCATTCTTATATTTATTCTCATTAACCATCACCACCTCCTCTTCTAGCACCTACTACCCTTTGTAGCCTCCACTAACCATTCTTCTGCTCTCTATATCCATTAGTTCAATTGTTTTGAATTTTAGAGCCCACAAATAAGTGAAAACATGATATTTGTCTTTCTGTGCCTAGCTTCTTTCCCTTAATATAATAACCTTCAATTCCATCCATGTTGTTGCAAATGACCAGATATCACTATTTTTTATGGTAGAATACTACTCTATGGTATATATGTACATTTTCTTTACTCATTCATCTGTTGATTGACACCTAAGTTGCTTTCAAATCTTCACTACTGTGAATAGTGTTGCAGTAAACAGGAGTGCAAACACCTCTTTGATATACTGATTTTCTTTCTTTTGGGAATATATCTAGCAGTGACATCCCTGGATACTCTGGTAGCTCTACATTTTTTTTTTAATTGTTGGGGGAAACCTCCAAGCTGTTCTTCATAGTGGTTGTATGAATTTACATTTCCACCATCAGTGTTTGAGGATTTGTTATTGTCTGTCTTTTAACCAGAATGCGATGATATCTCACTGTAGTTCTGAGTTGTGTATCTGTGACGACAAATGATGTTGAGCGCCTTTTCATATACCTGTTTTCCACATACCTGTTTTCCACTAGTATGTCTTCTTTTGAGAAATGTCTATTCAAATATTTCACCCATTTCTGATCAGATTTTTATGTGTTTTTTTCTATAGAGTTGTTTTTTAATCCTTGTATATTGAGTTACTAATCCCTTCTCAGATTAGTTAGCAAATATTTTCTTCCAGTCTGTGTGTTTGATGAAAGTTCTTGAAGAGTATTAACTTTTGCAAGTACCTTCTCCTGGTTTGCACCTTTATTCTTTACTCTTTTTATGATATCTGTTAGTGTAATAAATTTTTATATTTATTTTATATATACATATATATATACACAATATGTATATTTACCAGACTCTTTATCATGTATATTTTTGTCTTCTTAAAAATGTTTCCTTATACTAAAATTAAAAGACATTTTCTAGAATTTTTCTAAATATTTAAAAATGTTGCTACTCACATATAAGAATTTGGTCATTCAATAATTTATTTTTGTATTTTGATTGAATTCCTAATGGTAATTATTCTTTTTAAATTTTTCCATATAAGTTAAAAAAATCTCACTATAATTTATTAGTCACTTGCCTTTTTCCACTATTGCACTATGACTGTCTCTGATTTAAATATGTCAAAATATGTATCACACACAAACACACATACACACACAACTTCCAGAATTTAGATCTATTGTACCTATCTTTTTATTGCTTCATTAATAGCACATTATCCTAAATAAAATGATGCTATATAATAAACATTTATACCTACTAGAACTAGTTTCTCCTCCTGGTTCATTTTTGGGAAGAGTACCTTGAAATTTTATAATCCTTTGATACTCCACAGCAATTGTAAAATCTAATTATCTAAATCCATAAAAAATACAGTGGTAGTTTCTTTTAAATTGCATTAAATCTGTACATTATTTGGACATGTAGGCAAATAGAAATTCGATTTTTATGACGTTGCATTTTCCACTCTATGAATATCATATACCTCTGATTTTTTAAGGTTTTATACTTTTAAGTCATTTATATTGTTTCACATATATTTGCTAGGTTTCTAGGTACGCTTATCTACCACTCATTTCATTTTGATATTTTCAATTTTATATATGTATGTGTGTATCTGTGTATGTGTATGATGCACCCACTTTCTACTGGAGAGGCATATATGTAGATGTGTGTGTGTGTGTGTGTGTGTGTGTGTGTATGTAGACGTTTCTTGTTTGTTATCAGGGTATAGAAATACAGAAATAGCATTAAAATTTGCTAAACTTTGTCATTAATTATAACTTGATCTTATATCCCCTTTGCTTTTCTGTATCTGTAGGATCATATAATATACAAGTAAGAGCAGTTTTAAAATTTATTTTCATTAACAATATAGATATTCACGTATATTGAATTTCTAAGATCTCAGCTTTAGGTCTCTTAGCTGCCCTCCAAATCTCAGGCTCAGTCTTTATCACATGGCCAAGTAATTACCAAGTTAAAACCATGGCTCTGTGGATTTGTGGTGGAGAGTTCTGTAAATGTCTGTTAGGTTTGCTTGGTCCAGGTCTGAGTTCAAGTCCTGGATATCCTTGTTAATTTTCTGTCTCGCTGATCTGTCTAACATTGACAATGTGGTGTTAAAGTCTCCCATTATTATTGTGTGGGAGTCTAAGTCTCTTTGTAAGTCACTAAGAACTTGCCTTATGTATCTGGGTGCTCCTGTATTGTGTGTGTATATATTTAGGATCGTTAGATCTTCTTGTTGCATTGATACTTTTACCATTATGTAATGTCCCTCTTTGTCTCTTTTGATCTTTGTTGGTTTAAAGTCTATTTTATCAGCGACCAGAATTGTAACTCCTGCTTTTTTTTTGCTCTCCATTTGCTTGGTAAATCTTCCTCCATCCCTTTATTTTTAGCCTTTGTGTATCCTTGCATGTGAGATGGGTTTCCTGGATACAGCACACTGATGGGTTTTGGCTTTTTATCCAATTTGCCAGTCTGTGTATTTTGATTGGGGCATTTAGCCCATTTACATTTAGGGTTAGTATTGTTATGTGTGAATCTGATCCTGCCATTTTGATGCTAGCTGGCTGTTTTGCACGTTAGTTGATGCAGTTTCTTCATACATTCTTCTCAGCACCACAATGCACCTACTCAAAACTTGACCACATAATTGGAAGTAAATCACTCCTCAGCAAATGCAAAAGAACAGAAATCATAAGGACCACAGTGCAATCTAGTTAAAACTCAGAATTCAGAAACTAACTCAGAACTGCCCAGTTTCATGGAAACTGAACAACTGGCTCTTGAATGTTGACTGGATCAACAATGAAATGAAGGCAGAAATAAAGATGTTCTTCAAAACCAATGCGAATGAAGACACAACGTACCAGAACCTCTGAGACACATTTAAAGCAGTCTCTACAGGAAAATATAGAGCAATAAATGCCCACGTGAGAAGCAAAGAGATCGAAAATTGACACCCTATTGTCAAAATTGAAAGAGCTAGAGGAGCAAGATCAAAAAAACTCCAAACCTAGCAGAAGACAAGAAATAACTAAGATCAGAGCAGAACTGAAGGAGATAGAGACACAAAAATACCCTTCAAAAAATCAATAAATCCAGGAGCTGGTTTTTCAAAAAGATCAACAAAATAGACAGACCACTAGACAGATTAATAAAAAACAAAGAATAATCAAATAGATGCAATAAAAAATGATAAAAGGGATATCACCACAGATTCCACAGAAATTCAAACCATCAAAAGAGATTATTACAAACAACTCTATGCACATAAACTAGTAAACCTGGAAGAAATGGATAAATTCCTGGACACTTGCATCGCCTCAAGCCTAAACCAGGAAGAAGTTGAAACCCTGAATAGACCAATAACAAGGTCTGAAGATGAGGCAGCAATTAAGAGCCTACCACCCAAGAAAAGCCCAGGTCCAGATGGGTCCACAGCCGAAATCTACCAGACATACAAAGAGGAGCTGGTACCATTCCTTCTGAAACTATTCCAAACAATCCAAAAAGCGGGAATCTTTCCCAAATAATTTTATGAGAGCAACGTCATCCTGATACCAAAACACAGCAGAGACTCAACAAGAAAAGAAAACTTCAGCCAATATCCATGATGAACATAGATGCAAAAATCTTCAATAAAATACTGGCAAACTGATTACAACAGCACATCAAAAAGTTTATCCACCATGATCAAGCAGGCATCCCGGGGATGCAAGCCTGGTTCAACATATGCAAGTCTATAAATGTAATTCACCACATAAACAGAACCAAGAAAAAAACCACATGATTATCTCAATTGATGCAGAGAAGGCCTTTGACAAAATTCAACAGCACTTTATGCTAAAAACCCTCAACAAAATAGGTATTGATGGAACGTATCTCAAAACGATAAAAGCGATTTATGACAAACCAACAGCCAATATCATACCGAACGGGCAAAAACTGGAAGCATTCTCTTTGAAATATGGCACTAGACAAGGATGCCATCTCTCACCACTCCTATTCAATATAGTACTGGAAGTTCTAGCCAGAGCAATCAGGCAAGAAAAAGAAATAAAGGGTATTCAAATAGAAAAGGAGGAAGTCAAATTGTCTCTATTTGCAGATGACATGATTGTATATCTAGAAGACCCCATCGTCTCAGCCCAAAATCTCCTGAAACTAATAAGCAACTTCAGCAAAGTCTCAGGATACAAAATCAATGTGCAAAAGTCACAAGCATTCCTATACACCAATAACAGACTTAAAGACAGTCAAATCGAGAATGAACTGCCATTCACAACTGCTACAAAGAGAATAAAATACCTAGGAATACAACTAACAAAGAAAGTAAAGGACCTCTTCAAGGAGAACTACAAACCACTGCTCAATGAAATAAGAGAGGACACAAACAGATGGAGAAACATTCCATGTTGATGGTTAGGAAGAATCAACATCGTGAAAATGGCCATACTGTCCAAAGTAATTTACAGATTCAGTGGTATCCCCATCAAGTTACCAATGACTTTCTTCACAGAACTGGAAAAAATCACCTTAAACTTCATATGGAACCAAAAGAGAGCCCACGTAGCCAAGTCAATTCTAAGCAAAAACAACAAAGCTGAAGGCATCACACTACCAGACTTCAAACTATACTACAAGGCTACAGTAATCAAAACAGCATGGGACTGGTACCAAAAAAGAGATACAGACCAATGGAACAGAACAGAGGCCTCCGAGGTAACACAACACATCTACAACCATCTGATCTTTGACAAACCAGACAAAACAAGCAATGGGGAAAGGATTCCCTGTTTAATAAATGGTGTTGGCAAAACTGGCTAGCCGTGTGCAGAAAGCAGAAACTGGACCCCTTCCTGACACCTTACACTAAAATTAACTCCAGATGGATTAATAACTTAAACATAAAACCTAACACCATAAAAACTCTAGAAAAAATCTAGGCAAAACCATTCTGGACATAGGCACAGGCAAGGACTTCATGACCAAAACACCAAAAGCATTGGCAACAAAAGCCAAAATAGACAAATGGGACCTAATCAAACTCCACAGCTTCTGCACAGCAAAAGAAACAGTCATTAGAGTGAATCGGCAACCAGCAGAATGGGAAAACATTTTTGCAGTCTACCCATCTGACAAAGGGCTGATATCCAGAATCTACAAAGAA